>JAQZBX010028333.1:0-27867 GCA_029593785.1 Cabassous unicinctus | reverse complement strand
CCCCCCCCAGCTTCTTCTGATCTCAGCTTTTTAGTTGACACATTCCTCGATCTTGAGAGATTTAGCGGTGACTACCACTCTAGCTACTTCCTACTACTTAAGGCGTAGGTTGGAATTCAAGGAAGGGAACACCTTCACATGCAGTTGGAGGTATTCTTGGGTCCTGGTCTGTGGAAGTGGTTCTGGGGTGCCCATTTCCCCTGCTTTGACTGGTTACTCAGGCACAGACTGGTACCCCTGTTCTCTGAGGACAGCGATAGAGCAGAAGAGTCCACCGAACTGCAGTGTCTAGGATACAAATTTGACAACAAGGTTTAGAACTAAAGGCCTGAGCATAAGCACTGCTATTACTATTATTGAACTTAAAATGTCTAACAGCCAAGACACCTTGGATAAGTAGCTTTTCATTGACTCCCACAAGGTTTGTGTAGATGGGTTATTAATTGTATGTAGTCAAGTAGCCTGATTGTACAGCTCTTGCATATTTAACTCAGTCTGGCTGGAGGTATTTACCCAAGTTCAGCAGGAAGTGTTTGCTACAGCACATAGGACTCCTTGTTCTGCTAAAAGATTGTCTAAGGCTATCTAATTGTCCATCACAACATTTGCCAAAAAGTCAGTAGAGATTCACATGGCCTCAAGTGCAAGTTCCTCAACCGTTGCAGTTAAATTGTATAAAGCTGCTTCATAGTAAGCAAACCCACCCCAAGGAGCTAATAGTTCTATTGTTAATCCAGCTATGATTATGCCTAGTGCCTGTTCATGTCAGAAATGGTTAGTAGGTTGGTATATTAACATATCTGCCTTAAAATACCCTAGAGTACATTGGCCTTTTATCCAAACATTATTTACACGTTGGAATATTCTGACCTGGGTGTCAAAGATGCCTTCTTCCAAACCTTTAAAGGTAAATGTCTCCTAGGGTTTCCACAGATATTCAATGCCCATGGCCTTGGAAGATAGTTTTCTATGACCAGAATGAGGTTACGTATAATTATTTTACATATATTTCTCCCCTGGGACTGCAAATCCTAAGGTAGCAAATATACTGTCAAAAATTAAGCCTAATGCACTTTGTCAAGGCTTGGGAGGCTAGGAGAGGAGTAGTAGGAGTTAAAACCCAGATAACTGTAGTGGCAATGTCTATGCTATATTCTCTGGTTATCCAAACAGAAAAATATGAACCCTAGTGGGGCACAAACTTGGGCCCATTGTTGATTCCATGAGTCATGTGCCGGGTTTTTAGTGTCCAGATGTCCTTAGGGTTTTCAAGAGCATTGCTGCTTGAGGCCCGGCACACTGTGGCCACCTGTGACATCTGGTTGAAACCTGCATAAGAGCAACCTCTGCAGTGTGCTCCCAACTCCAATCTTTTAGCCATAGAAACTCTATTTGGTTTTAACATTTCCCTCTTTTTACCAAGATCCTTTTTCAAAAGCATCATTGATCAAAATTTGGTACTAATCCCTTGGTGCCAGGGAGGCTTATTCCTCTGAGTTATGTCCCCCATGGGGGGAAGGGTAGTGAGTTTATTTGTGGAGTTTGGCTTAGAGAAAGACCACATTTGAGCAACAAGGAGGTCTGTGACTCTTAGGCATTAATTTTAATGAAGCTTAGTTTCTTTATTATAGAAATAAGTTTCATAAATGCAAGTTTCAAGGTTGAAGGCTTGGCCTATTTGCATCGTTCCTTTTATAAGGAAGGCTCATATATTCCAGAGTTTATTTTTATAGGTCCCCTGTTATAAGTTTGAATGAGGATAATTTATGTTTTCCAAAAAGAAATAGATCTTAGATTTAGATCTTGCAAATACTTTTTCATTTTATACCCAAAACACTGAACTGTATCAGGGTGTTACATCAACCTGTACAGAATACCAAGATCTTATTCCGTATTCTAAGTTTCCATGTCAAACTTTGACCTTCTCCTTTGATCACAGAAAATTAAAGTCCTAAGATACAGACAATATTACCTTGTATTATGATTCACTTTATTCTTAAAGTTTGTCAAAGTGTTAACTCAATTTTGTTAAGCACAAATTTGCATTTTACATCATTTTCAAGCTCTAATAAATATGTTAGCTTATTTTATTAGTAAACCTACATAAATTTAGGGAGAACATACCTAAGTAGAATAAAATTTTAGGTTTTTATTGTACTTAACACTGATAACTCAGAAGACATAGCTGTTTTAGGGGATGGTTTTCAGAAATACTGTTTTTCTCAGTTTACCATTTTATCAGTATTCCAGTGAGATATATTATGAATAATTTCTGAAACAGTTTTCTGGAAGCATGTAGGAAGGTCTGCTTTTTTATTATGGTTAAGCTATGATTTAATTGCAGGCATATAAAAGCAGCCAGCAGTTTTCCATTCTTTTTCTTACCTTGCAGGTTAAAATCCTCTTTGTTTTCATAACATTTCAAAATTATGAACAACCAACCTCAAAAGCATACCGACTATCAGGCTATGGGAAATACACTACAATTGTTTAATTTGTCTTAAGCATAATCCAGAAAAATTCTTCTGAAACTCTCAAGGACTTTTTTCTTTACTTACTTGACCTTTTGAAATTTGGCAATTGTACTCAATTATCCCGTTGCTACTGTGGCTACTGTCACAAAAGTATTATTAGAGGAAAAATAATTCCAAATAGGTGAAATCCCTTAGAGCGCCACAGTAAGTGATGAACCCATTTTACAGGACAAGTTATGCAAAATATGGTTTATTTTGCAACATTTCCATGCCTTCCCCATAGCTGCCCTAACTGGCTTGGTTCATTCACCCACCATATGAATTGTTTCTACATTCCTAGAGGAGGGTTAATAAGGGCAGGGGATTTAAGATAAATAAGGTGGCCTTAGTATCTGTTAGAGCCCATATGTCCCCATTTCAAATTAAAGATGTGTTGTGGACAGTTGGAGAAGCCTCTGCCATTTCCTGGGGCAGCCTTAACAGTCACATTAAAGGGCACTTTGTTTTCAAGGGGAAAGAGCATTGTGGGCCAGGGGATTGCTGCTGTTTAGGGAAGCTCCGGGCAGTCTCCCCTCCAGTGCCCAGGCTGTCCACAGCAGCCACGAGCACCAGCACCCCGAGCCTGGTGCCCAAAAGGCCAGAACAGGGCCAGAAGTTCTGGATAATCCCTCAAGCCTGATAATGCACCTAAACTTTTTAAACATTTGGATTTAATTCTACCAAAATTCTTCTCTTTAATAAGATAAACCTAATTAAAACATGACTTATAGATAAGAAACACATTTTCTGGCCATTGTTTTCCAGATTCTAATTTGTATTGGGGCCAGGCTGTGTTACAGAAGAATTTCATCTTTTCTTTCTCACTGGTTCATAACTAAACATAGACCAATTATCCAAAATACATTTCAAAGGATTGCAGTCAAAAGTACTGTTAACCTTTCCCATGGTTATACCCTTTTTGGCATTGACTGCAACATATTTACAAAATTAAACCAGCAATTCAGAAAGACAAAAATGGGAGATTGGAAAGGTACGGTGTGGTAGAACTGCCTTGATTCTAAGTTATGGCATGGACATGCTCTGGGGAAGGGGAGTTGGATACAGTGCACAAACAAAAGATGTTACAACTGGTATACCAACTGGAGAGAGACAAGAATGGGACTTGAACCCACAACCAGAGACCAGAGTGGGACTTGAACCCAAAATCAGAGTGTGAGCTCTTTAGAAACTGACTCATATGCTTGGGACCTGCACCTAGTATAACCTGGTTGGACTAAGGTGGGACTCAAACCCACAATCCTAGTTAATAAACAGGGTGAGCTAAGGTGGGACTCAAACCCACAATCTTAACCCAGTAACCAGACTGGGACTCAAACCTACAACCAGAGACCAGACAGATTTTTGCTTAAGAGTAAGTACCTTAACAAAGTTATTCACCCTGAAGATGTCTGTTCCCCAAATTGCTTCTTTTCTTGCAATTAAATTGGGCCAAAGGGTTGATAACACCAGCGGACACAGGAGAGAGTCCCAGTTGTCAAGCCTCTAGACTAACTGGTCTAGGCAGCTGCTCAGGGTCAATGACTGGAAAACTCCATCCTGCAGGGGCTGTGGTGCCTCAGGCAGTGGTTTCTATGACTTGTTACCTCCAAGTGTGTTCGTTTGCCCGATGTGCACAGAGAGCCAATACTGGGCCACCAGGATTTCAAGAAAAGAAAGAGTTTATTGCATAGTTGACCAGCAAGGAGACCGGAGGCACATCTCAGATCAGTCTCCCCAGACAAAATGGGTGCTGGCGTTTTATACTTTCTGAGGAAGGTGGGCTTCAGGGAGTGGCTAAGGATGGGGTGAGATGAGGTGGGCCAATCCAGTTTGGGGAAAGCGGCTATGGGGTGTGGTTAAGGATGGGGTGAGGTGATGGCCAATCCAGTTTGGGAAAGGTGGGGTTAAGCGGAGCATGCTCTGTTGAAAGTTATGCTGGGTCTTAAAAGGGAGGCCCAGAAGGCTCAGTGACTAGAACTGTTTGGAGCCGGCTTTAGCAGGTACTGCAAGGGGGAGAAGAAAAAGCAACTTATCTCATGAGGCAGCAAGTCTCTTATGAATAAACATGAGGAGATGGGCCTTTGAATGAAAGAGAAATAGAAACTTCTAGAAAATTCTACAAACCAGTAAGGGAGGGGCTACTCTGAAAAGCGGGCAGTTTCGGCCCCAGTGGAAAAGTGTTGGGTTTTGTATTTCAGGCCTGTTGATGGGGATCAATCTGATGGTTCAGAGAAGAGGACCAAGGCAGTGTTAGTTGATGGCTGATTCTAGCAAGAAACAGTTTTGATGTTGAGAAGAGTGATGGAGACCTGTGTCCTTTGGCCTGTAGCACCCATAATTGTGTGTACGAGGGTGACTACAGGAAGCCTGTGGAAACTAGCTATTGGGTGCTTTGACCTTGAGCGCATTACCCAATGTGTGTCTGAGTCTGAGGTAAGAGGACAGAACAGCTGTGATTGTATCTCAGCGCCTCCTGTCATGATGGTGACCAGTGCTTCTCAGCATCTTTAAGTGTAAAAGGAGCAATGGTAGTCAAGGAAACCACCACGGACTGAGTCAAACACTCTGTAATCTCCTAGAATTCTTGTGGAGACCTTCTTGTGAAGAACTTCCTTCAAATAACAGGAAGGAGAACCCCCTCCTTCTGAACCATGGAATATTGAATTTCCCACTAACCCTAGTAGGTGAGGGTAGGTTGGGACCCAAGACATGTTGATTTGATTTATAAAAATAGAGAAATGAAACAGTCTTATTCCTGAGCATCATGAAGCAAATTTATACTTACTCACCTTTCTATAATTAAAACGTATGTGGTCTAATGAACAGCTGCTTTGCAAATAGTGTTTTGCAAAGCACTTTACTCTTTAAGTATTATTGTTTAATGATTATTTTCACTCCCTTCCCCCAAAATCTCACTTCCAAATAAATAACATATTCATTATTTTACAGCCTTATAGTGAAACCAAATTATCCTGTTTTTTGTTTTTAACTTGGAAATCTTTCTTTTGATACAGATAATCTCAAATGACCTGGCTGGGTGAAGCCTGCCAGCAGTCCTCCCTCCCTCCCTCCTCCTTTTCCTTCCTTCTGAAAAACATCTTTAAATCACTTACAGTGTACCACATATAAAGTTAATAGTAAGCATTTAGAAATAAAAGCTCATTGAATCTTGACAGATCTTGGCACATGGGTTAAATGGAATTCTTGTTTCTCCATCCTTTTGTGTTTCCTATGTGAATATTTAACTGGTGGAGAGAAGCCATATTGGACTCACTTCTGTTCTTCTAGAACTCTCTGCTCTCTTCTGCTCCTGTGTCTTTGAGCATGCTCCTCCTCCTGCCTGGAACATTCCCCACAACCTTTCCTCCTGGGTAACTGGCCTGACAATTCATCTTTCAGATCTTGGCTTAAGCCTTGCTTGGTGCCACCTCTCTAGGTTCGGCTCCCCTGTTTTATACTCGTTTGGCATCAAATTACCTTCATGTTTGTATTGATCTGTCAACATATCTTCCTGACTGTAAGTTCCATGGAGCCAAGGACCTTATTTCTCTCGGTACCCCCCTCCCCACTCCCGTGCTTATGTTGCATAGCCCATAATGGGTGTAAGACATTTATAAATCAACTGAGGTGAAGCTGTAAATAAATGTTATTTTTATGTATATTCCTGACTTTTATTATGGAGATATTTCAAACTCAGTTTCCAATATACCACAAACAATAACAAGTATTTTCTGACTTACAAGAGAAAGTGGAGCTAGGTGTGACCTGCCCCTTGTAAATAAGATGGACTGCAGTTTGACTCTCAGGTCTTTGTGTGTGGTGAGTTTATCGATGAGGTAATTGGAGCTCAACTCCCTGGTCGTATGACCAAAGTGATAATATCACTGAGACTCTGTTATTGGTTAGTTGCCGTGGTGGGAAAGACCATTTGTGTCTAGCTTGTTCAGCCTTTATTTGGATAGAATATATTTTGATGTCATGTGAGTCTTTAAAGAACTGGTCTGTTCCTAGATGATGATGTAGCACTTTTTAGTCAAAGTGTGGTCAGCAGCCTCATTGACTGAGATTGTTAAAAACGCAGAAAATCAGGCCCCACCTCAGGCCTGCTGACCCAGAATCTGTATTTTATCTAGATTCCCAGGTGACTCGTGTATCTCTTACAATTTGAGAGGCACTGCTTTAGTATTTTCAATGTGCTTTAATATTTTTAGTGTGTCAGAAGCAATTGAGAGGCATCTTAGAACCATTTGTAAATATTCATTCATTCATTTACCCGTGAAACAAATATCTATTAAGCATGTCTTTTTCATTGGGCATTAGTAGTATTGGTAATAATAATAATAATATAATGAGCCAGGCACCTTGAAAAGAGGGTGGTATTTGTTCCATGTTACAGTGACGCTCTGAGGTAAGTAGCATGCCCATGAGCCCTCAGCAGGTAGATGAGAGCCGTGATTTGAGCTCAGTTCCCATCTGACAAGCCCCTATCTTTCTACCAGTTCTGTCCTAAAAATGGAGGCTGTGAGGTCCATACTTTGAAATCCTTGATAATCTTCTAGCTCATTTCTGGTGCGTATTAAGACAAAATGAAGCTTCATCTGGTTTCTTATGTTCACTGATAAGGCTTCAAATGGAAAAGGAATGTAGAGAGGAGAGAGCAGATTCCTAAATAGGTTAACACACCTCTGTAATAAGTGGATAAAAGACCCATTTGTCTTTTTTTGGAGAAGAAAAGAAACTTTAAACACTGATCTGAAAAATCCCTGGAGGACCTTGCACTGCTCAATGTTTTGCATCAATTCTTTTGTTTCACCTCAAAGGCCCAATAGTTATTTCAGATAAAATATTTTAGGTGAAAAGCAGGAAAGCGCATGATGTGTCTTTTCGACTGAGCCTGGCCATGGCTTTCTCTGGACCTCAGCACATATTTTCTATGTGGATAATCTGAGAACACTGCTTTAGACTCTTCTCTGAGAAGTGGAGCAAGAGAACAGTTTTATCACCAATCACAAATCAGCAGATGCTGCACTGCCTCTCCACCTCCTTGTTTGCCTGGAAGGAAAGATTCCAGCTGCAGGCAATTCACACAATGAAATGCCTTTGATTTCTACTCCAGAGTATTGGGGCATGCATGCTCGCCGGGCAGTAAACAAAGTTTTCAGGGTCAGAGTCATGTTTTCCAATGCTGTGAGAAAGCCCATTTGTGATCTTAGTACCAAGAGTAAAGAAAAGTGCTTCCTTATTAGCCAAGAAAAAGTACCATGACAAAATAGTGCCCAATTCAGGCATAGCAATAAAGACGTTTGAGGTAAATATAATCCAAACTGTCCTAAAGCTTCCGTTGGAATGCCCATGTGTTGTGGCTCTGTTTCGGATTGCCGTAGGTTGCAGGAGCTTTCTGCCTGCTGCTTGTGGGAGGAAAACGTGGCTTTTGAAGAAATGTGGTGCACAGGCTCTAATATAACATGAAAGGAAAGGTTCTCCCTGCTAAGAAGTCACTCACAGGAGATGGAATCCTTTTGAACAAATCTGGTGGCAAGCTTTTTCTGAAAGCTTGAAGGAAGAATGAAATCTAAAATTGTATTCGTGGAGTTTGCAAAGCTTGTCTAAAAACAAACTGAGCCAAATGGTGTGCAAAGCCTGCTTTTCTAATTGGGATAGCTTCCAGGTGGTGGTGGTGATCTTTAAATTTATGGCAAGTTGTAGCTCTGACTAGAGACACAGCATGTTTGAAAAAATGAGGTTTAAGTACTTCTGTGCCAGCGTCAACCAACCACTGCCTTTGAGAATAATGCACATGTTCAGAACCGCCAGAGGAGGCAGTTCAGCCATGGGGGAAACTAGCTGCTTGGGAAGGGGTGGTGGTTTCCCTGTCGCCAATGACTGAGCTTGTTCCTTTATCACACGCGGCCCTGTGTTTTTTACTAAGTAGTGGCCCCATTTGCAAGTAATGTTTTGCTTAGGACATCGTGATACTGCTGGAAGCTCAAAAACCATCAGCCTTCAACTCCCTGAGCCTCAGTGAGACTCCACCCTCCTTCATATTTGCAAGTTTCTTTTCTCATCCTGTTAACATTCCTCTTTAAAGTGGAAACACACTGTTTCCATCTCAGCCCTGCTTGATTAACGTTCCAAATCACTGGTGATTTGTAGAAATAGAAAAGGAAACGCTGTCTCTGCATTCTTTTCCCAATTTGAGCCTTTGCTGGGTTTGGGGAGATGGCTGCCTGTTGTTAGGGGAGGCCCCTTTGACCTTGATCTCTGGAGGGAATCCAACAAAGGCGGGAACTCAGCCAAGAGATTAAACTGGATCAGACTCCTGAACTGTGTCCAAAACGCAATACTGGGGCTTCTATCACCCCGCCACAAAAGATCCTGAGATTTATTTCCCCTCTGCAACACAGCATTTTAGGAAATATGTTACTACTTTTTTTCTTATCCCAGGGTGGAAAAAAGTTAACATTTTGTTAATATAGCGAGTTACCATCATAAATCATGCTTCCTTTTCTCTCTTTTTTTCCCCCTGAAGCAATAGTTGTGTACTTTCTTTCAAGTTTACTTTTGCCATTATAAAATACCCAAACACATGTAATTATTTTTAGATTTGTGACAAATCCTAGACCTTTCTGGGGTAAAGAATGCATATTCATTTAACTATGAAAAGCAGTCTCTTGGGAGCGTTGTGTGGGAAACATACTATTAAAATATTCGGATGCTGGAGAGGCAACCTCTTCAAATCTTTCTAGGCTCCAGAGGGTTGTTGCATGGAGGCTGATCATGCATGCACCCCGCTTTGTGAGGCAGGGGAAGAATATTGGGTTAAATTGAAGAGATGTAAGGCCCAGCTCCAAATGTACTGCGTATTTGCCTTGTTGCCTTGGGCAGGGCATTTCCTCTCTCTTTTCACCTTAATAAATAAATAAAACGAGGTGGTTGAACTGAGTGAGTTTCAACTTCCTTTTTTTAATTTTATTTTTTTCACGTTAGTGTCCTCTTATCAAATGTAACCTTACGTAAAATAAACCCCAGTATGTAATATGGATACAAGTTATATTTTATTAGATAATTTATGAATTCTAAATTATATCATCTATTTATTAAAAAGGGAGGCAAGGAGAACAGAAGTTGTCTTGCTGGGTTTCATAAACAAATGAAACAGGAGTTGTAGATGACAATTGCAGTCTTTTATTAACACGAGTATCTAATCTATTTCTGCATTTTTTTTTTGGTAACACAATGTGGAGAAAAGTCCTGGTCCTCACTTACAGTTACAGAAGGTAGTGTGACAGGTCGGGTTGTGTGCCACAGAAACAAGCATCGTCTTAATCTTAACCACATTCCTGTGGATGTGAACTCACTTTTAAGAGGATCCCTTGAGGATGTTATTTCCAGGTCAGGTGTGGTCCTCTGAATCAGGCTGGGTCAGAATCCTGTTACTGGAGGCGTCATGAAGAGAAAGACAAGGGGGGGGGGGGCCAGAAGCAGGAAGTCAGTGAACTGGAAGCCAAAGGAGAGGCCTTCGCCCTGAGCCGGGAAAGCCAAGGAACCCAGCGCTTTTCGTCCAGCCGGAATGCTACCGATCCTGGGCAGAAACAAGGCTTCTAGCCTCTGAAACCGGGAGCCGATAAATTCCTGTTATTTAAGCCACAGTGTGGCATTTGCCCTAGCAGCCTGGAAACTAAGACAGGTAGTTTAAAAAACACCTCACCTTGCACTTTCCATCTCAATCCCATCAGCAAAATTGATCCAGAAGTCTGAAGGAGCAGCCTTAGGGAACTTTTATGCCGGCATTAGCACCAACAATATCCTGAAAAAACCACTCACCTTTCTTTCTGGAGTGGGGGTGGGGTGCGTGTTTTAAAAGGAGTTGATGAATGGACTCCTGTGGAATCTTAAATCATTGCATTTGGCCGACACCATTCAGTTGTGCTGTTTGAAAATATCTCATTAGTTGCAGGTTCTGTCAGACATTGCCTCAAAATTTCAAGTGAGTAAAACTAATTTTTTGTATTTTAGTCTAAACCTGGTTTCATTTTGTTGCTGACACTTTTCTTTGCAGTTGGGAGCAGTGACGTGGAGACCATGCACTGCCGAAATGAGCCCATTCAGCTAATGAAAAGCCTCAGCTGGAGACTCCAGCTGGTACAGCTAATGTTACATTTGGGAGGTGTTTAGTTAATAGAGGTTTTAAAACTCCATTTACTCATATTAACTGCAATTTACTTATATTTTGGTTTAAAATAGTTGTACCAGAGCCTTCTCTTGAAAGTTCGTTGTAAAAACATTTCTTCTAGAATTTACCATTATCATTATAAGTAATTCTGAAAAGTACCCAGTTGAAAGGCAGTACCTTAATAAATTTAACAATTATGGAGTTTTATTAACAGAACAATTTATTTCCAGTTTAATTTGAAATATCTGTACAAGCACCTTGCCTTGAGGCTTCGATATGTATATGATTATAAATATCACTATGTATATGAAAATATTCACTCTGGAACTTTCCATCTTTATCATTATAAATAACTCTGACGGTTCGTGTTTCAGCCCTTTTGGCCTTCCTTCCGTGCCGCCACAGTGGTGCACATGAACATCCTGGCCAGTGCTCTCAAGGGCATCAGAGATGCCGAGGAGAGAGGCAAAGGCCAGGTGCCAATCGGGCCGTGCCCCCAACGGCATGGCCAGGTTTCCAGCTGTGACGACCAGGCATGGTTACGCTGGCGAATTTGAAATCATTGATGATCACAGAGCTGGGAAATTTGCGGTGAACCTCACAGGCAGGTTAAATAAGTGCGGCGTGATTAGTTCCAGACTTGATATGCAACTCAAAGATCTAGAAAATGGCAGGAATAACCTGCTCCCGTCCTGTCAGTTTGTTCATTGTACCGACAGCCTCAGCTGGCATCACAGACCATGAGTGAGCAAGACAAAAGCACACAGCAGGAAAATCATCCTGGGATTCTTTTTCTAGGAAGGTAGCACATACATGCAAATAAAATACCTCAATGGAAAAACAAAGCCCCTATTTTAAAGACTATGCCTTAATAAATAACGACAATCTTAATGACTGTCCAACATCTTTCAAAATGTTGCACAGACAACTGTTTAGCACAACATACCATGATCATGAGCATATTTTAGCTGCTTTTATCTTAGCAGAATAGACATAGGTACCTGTTTGACAAGTTATTCAATGCTACATTAAAATCTAATATGGGGAGGGGATGTAGCTCAATGGTTTGAGCGCCTGTTTCCCATGTACAAGGTCCTGGGTTCAATCCCTGGTACCTCTTAAAAAAAAAAATCTCATGTAAAAACATGTTTTTTTCTCCTGTTATATTTTATATAATAAATCTTGTGTTCACTGTGTGACTCTGTATAAAAACAAGCAAAACACAGATATCAATGAATACACATTTTTATTGAGCCGAATTATAAAATCTAAAGCTTTAAAGGCATTCATCATATATGTATTATGAATGTGAATTTTTGGTTTAGGTCAGTGACATTACCAGCATGGTATGGCCACCTGAGGGATATTTGGGAATATGTGGGGACATGTGGTTGTCCCTGCAACCTGAGGTGCACCTAGCATGTCATTCTCTGGAGCCATGGATGCTAAGTGACTTTTACCTGCCCCACCTTCCTTGGACTTTATCAGAAATGAGAGCAAGTATGTTTTTGTAATTGTCTGCTTATCTAACATAGCCCAGACTTTCATAAGCTCTTTGTGATAGAATTGATTTCTTCCTCGCTTGCTTACTTTGAATGGTCTCAATAAGGAGCTTTCATTGTCATGTAAAATTTTTGTTGATGACATTAAGTAGTTCAGTAAAGCAGAAGCATCCAAGTTCTTTACTTTTGGGCCTCCGGTGTTTTGTTTCAAAATCATGTCATTTGGCAGGACTGTAGAAGTGTTTTGTAAAATTTCACTGTGTGACATATAAGAAGCTGAGCCGTTGTAGTCACACTAAAAATGAAACTGGATGACAGATAATTCTCAGTCTACTTTCTTGCCTTCAAAGGATTTTGTATGAACCTTACAGGCACTTTGGTTTCATTTCATGTACTGTTGTTAGAGTGGTGTGTCTGGCTATTAGTTGTATATCATGCGGTGCCAAATCGGCGCTTCTCATTATGAGCTACAATCTTGTTTCGCTTATCGTCATATTTTAGCAGGCGATTCATTTCTGCTTTTAAAGGCAATTACTTCATTGCGTTAGGGAAAAAAAACCCAAAATTTTAAAGTTTAAGTGAAAAGTATCCAAAACTTATGACCAGCCTTAAATTTAAGTAATTAGCATGACATGTGCTATCTGTTTGCTTGTTGCTGTGCAGCCTTCTGTGGCTTTGGGCCAAGAGTAAGCTCCGAGGAGAAGCACGTGAGCCTTACCTGCAGTTGGTTTATGTGTGCTAGGGTAAGTCTATTTCCCTGCATAATTTTACGTGAAAGGCCATGTGTAAATCTGAATTAAAGAAACAAGACCAGTGCAGAATGACTTCCTCTTCAATTACACATTATATATGTGCCAGAGATGGCTTAAAAAGCTGTATTTCAAGGTTTGCACAAAAACAAAGGCTTCTGAATGGCAGTTAATGCAATGGTGGTTTAAAGTTGGTGTTTTATAATGACATTTAAAAATAAAGTATATGTAATGGGTATGAGTTTCATAGCCATTAACTCAGGTGTACGTACTTGCAACTTCTTTCTGTAAGTCAGGCTGATTTCTGACTAGTCTGAGCTCTCAGACTGCCTGATGTCAGACAGCTCGGTCGATTTGATTTCATTTCTCTCTTTTTCCTCAGCCATCATACAATAGATGACCTTTTGTGTCTGTCTTCTTTCCTTGGCATAATGTTTTGGAGGTTCATCCATGCATCAGAATTTCTTTTTTTCTTTTGGACTATAGTTCTTTTCTTAAGTAAGCACCAAATATAAGCTACTCTGGCTAGTAACTCAGGTAGCATTTAATATGTGGATGAGTCTCCATCTCTGGCTAAAGGAGGATATGGGGATTCTGAAAAAGGGTCCTCACAGAGGAGGAGATTTCACAGTGAAGACTTCTGTATAAACTTGAGCAGGTTTTGAATCCCTAGCGCTCTGATCATTATCAAATTGACGTGGATACTATTTCTCTACCCTCAGAAGTGAAGAAAGATCTATGATACACTCAAGGAAACCTAGCAGAAATTTCCAATAAAAGATGGGTTCTTGGTGGAACCTGATCGGAACTCGTTCATCTTCCTACCTTCAAACCTACCAGCCCGCCTTCATCTGCGTTTCTTCACTTTTTAATGTCTCTGATTCCATCAAAGCCAACTCCTCCATCTGATTTTGGATTTCAGTCCCTGCCATCTTTTCATGGAATCTCCTACATCATCATTTAACATCCTTTCAGGACAATTTCTGTCACCATATCTCCCATCAGATGACCCTATGAGCCCCACCTCTATTGCCCCGTTTCTCAAGTCATCTTCGTAGCTAACCTTCTTAAAAGAGTCGTCTGTAATCATTGTGTACACTTCCTCGCCTCCTATTCTCCACAGCCGTCTCCAGGCTGCCATCCACTCACTCTACCCCACCCACTGTGACCACCTTTGTCAAGGTCAGCGATGATATCCCTGGAGCCTATCCACAGGTCACTAATTGGGTCATATCAACCTCCCTGTAACATTTGAAGCAGTTGATTTCTCCCTCCTTTTTCACTCTTCTACATCTTCATGGCCACCATCCTAGCCTATATCACAATCACCTGGATTATTGCAAAAGCCTTCTATTTGGAATTTTTGTTTCTACTCTTGTTATATTACAATCTGTTTCTCACACAGCAGCCAGAATGATTTTTTTGAAATGTGAACCAGATGTCATTCCCCTGATTTAGAATTTCCTAATGGAGTCCCATTAAACTTAGAATAAAATCCAGACTCCTTAATATATTCTATTAGGCCCTCCATAATCTGCCCACTGCCTTCCTAAAAAATCTTATCTGCTATGACGCTCTCCCTTGCTTACCATATGCTCCAGTAACACTGACCTTTTTTCCAGCCATTTTTCCCTCTCGGTTCCTTGAACATGGTAAACTCAATTTCACTTGTTTCTTCTGCCAAGGATGCTCTTCCTGCAGATATGTACGTAACCTCTTCTGGCTATTCAGATATCAATCTAAATGCCACCACCTTTCTAGAACATCCAATCCAAAGTAATTTATCTTTCATCATTATCTTCACTGCATCCTATTTTATTTTCTTAATAACATTACTTTCTTCTCAATATAATCTGAAATATTCTTTTTCAGTTGTTTACTTGTTTTTTGTATCATACTTCTAGAATTTAAATGTCAAAACAAGTTCCTTTTCTGCCTTGATTGCCATTATATCCTGGGTTTCTAGAACAATATCTAGCACAACATTTACATTAATAGATATTTATAGACTATAAAATACTCTATATAAAATACTCTCTCTATGTAGAGTATTTTGTAGTCTATAAATATTTATTGAATGTCAACTTCATTAGATAGTTCCATTCTATCTAGTGAAGATAGAATTCCAACAACTACTCTTGGAAGCCATATTGAGTTCCAGAACTTAATCTCAACTGGGCCATATGTTGTTTGGTTATCCTTCTGTTTCCTAGTTGGCAATAGCACATTTTCCCTCAGTGACTATTCAAAAACTTCCCATTTTTTCTAAAAACCTAAGTACTTCTAGCCCCCTCTCACTTTCAGAAAATATTTTATATTTTATTTCACAGAGAGAAAATAAGCTATTCCTTGGCTATATTGACTGAAGAGGAGGTAGCCTATGTCTTCCAGAGGGGAGACTACACAAATAAAATACACATTTTAAATATTTTTATATTTTTTGCATTTCTAGTGAAACTTCAGCTGGTAAAGATGCCAGCAATGTTTCTGCCTCTTTACTCAGATTTACTCAGACTTACTTCCCATTAGGCGTGAAGACGGGACAGTACTGAGGTGGGTGAGTGGACAGAAAACCTTCTCCTTGCAATACTTCAAAATACTCTTCTCCATTGATTCCTTTTTCTTAAAAGCCACTGTCTCTTCTCTTTGGAAAAATCTGTTCCTCCATTTACTGCTCCTTATCTCCATGAATAGTATCTTTGCCTATCCAGTCGGCCAATCTTGAAAACTAGGCATTACCCTTGACTTCTCTCTCTTTCCCTACTAATATCCACTCTTATTAATTCTACCTGTCAAATATGTTTGAAAACCTATTTATGTCTCTCCATTTCCTTTTTCAGTATCATAGTTCAGGCAACTGTTATCTCTTGTCTATTGCAGTAAAACAAATTGGTTTCTGGTTTTGCCCATTTCCAATCTCTTTGATTAAACTCCAGTTTTCTCAAAAAAACATTGTTCCACTAACACCTATCCTGTGTTCTAACCATGTGCATTATCAATAAACAGGTGAGGAGATATGGAGCAGTGGCTTAACAGATCTTTACTAATTTACAAATTACAGTCTCAAGTATTGTTAAGACCTGGATGATAACCTAACAGGAATGATAGAAGGTTAACAGAACTATTGTGAATTATTATTAATAATTGTGAATTATTATTTTGCTATTTATGGCTAGGATTCTAATTGTCTATAGACTGTTTGGAAAATTTCTAATCTAATTATCAATGGATTTCAAAAGGTGTGTTCTAAAGATTTATTATGGGGGTTTCTGGGGAGATTTTGAGTCCATGCCCAGAATGCCTACAGGATCGCTCCACTAAAATTGCAGTGAAATAATCTGTAACAAAGAAAAGGTTTTTTATAATAGAGTGACAGGATATTAAATTGCTGTGAGTTTTGACTGAGGTGCCAGGACTGAGTACTATGGTTATTAAAAGCCCACACGTTCTTAAATTTCTATTTAAAATATCTATTTTAAAGAAATATGCTGGACCCATTTATCAAAATTCATGGGAGAAAGGAAGAAGGTTACTCACAGGGATTTTGTAGAATAGAGTACAGGAGATTTTCTCTTTCCTTCCCCTTATAGAGGGGGCAGCTTACCCATGGGCCCCTAGAGCTGCGTCACAGGAAGGTTTGCAGCCATTGCCACAGGGACAAAAGCAAAAGTTGTGATCACACCACACTTAGAAGAATCTGATATGATTTCCCTGGAGTTTGAGTGGGGAGAGAGACTGGTATTTCAGGCTGGTGAGTTAGCATGAAGATATAAATTTTAAATTGGCTGTAAGATAGAGATTTTTAAAAATAAACCTCTTATTTCAGAATAGTAGTAGATTTACAGAAAAATTGTGAATATAATACAGAATGTTCCCATATACCTCATACCCAGTTTCCTCTGTTAGCATCTTATATTAGCGTGATACATTTGTCACAATCAATAAGCCAATATTTTTTTATTTTTTATTTTTATTTTACCGGGAGGTCCCGGGATCGAACCCAGGTCCCTCCATATGGGAGACAGATGTCCAACCATTTCAGCCACATCTGCCCCCTCAATTAGCCAATATTGATACATTATCCTTAACTAAAGCCCATAGTTTATTCAGATTTCCTTAGTTTCCCCTAATGTCCTTTTTTTTTCTTTTTTGTTCCAGGATAGCACATTACATTTAATTAACTTGTCTCCTGAGGCTCTTCTTGGCTGTGACAGTTTCTCAGAATTCTTTGTTATCATGAACTTGATAGTTTTGAGGAGTACCTGTCAGATATTTTGCAAAATTTCCCTCTATTGAGGTTTTTTCCTGATGCTTTCCTCATGATTAGACTGAGATTATGTGTTTTGGGTAGGAAGGCCGCAGAGGTAAAGTGCCTTTCACTTTAGATTATATCAAGAGCGTATTCTATCAGTTTGACTTATCACAGGTACTGTTCACCTTGATCACCTGTCTGAATAGTGTTTGTCAGGTTTCTCCACTGTAAAATTACTCTTTTTCTCTCCCTTTCCATCCTGTATTCTTTGAAAGGAATTCATTATGCACAGCCCACATTAAGGAGTGGGGAGTTATAGTCCATCTCCTGAAGGGTGGAATTTAGACTGAATTAGAAAACTTGTTAGATATTCCTAAAATTATGAAAGGTCAGAGAAAGTAGATCTTAAGAGTATTTAAAGATAATAGTGAGGGAAGATTAAGTATGCATACCCTACCAAGCCCAGATCATGGAATATCTCCATTTATAATAACAAAGCAAATCATCAAGATAAACCCAAACAATGACAAATTTGTAGCTGAAAAGACTACAAAGCTACAAGAGCCCAGACTGCTCCACCCACAAGAGAGAATTTACAGTCTGAATTCAGGGGACTTTTACAACCTATTATCATTGAGATGAAAAAGGAAACCTACAGAATCCTGAGGAGAATTAGCATAAGATGAAAAAATCCTGACTTTCATATAATACTAAATATATTCTTGGAAATAAGAGGAGGAAAAAATTATAGCACTGAAATTATGGGGAAATCAAATATAAAACTAAAATCTATTAAATAAATAGGTTAGAACACTGGGGAAAGGTTGGCAGTGTCATTTTCTGTAGTAGCAGGCTATTTTTTTGAAAATAACTAGAAAAGCTGGGGAAAACATAAACAAAAGATGCTTGAAAGCAACAGAGAGCTGACAGAGGTAGCAGGACAGAATTTGGAGTCCTGGTCCACTAAAGAGAGAACCCTGGTGAATGTCCCCCAAGCTTTGGGTTCGGACCCTAAAGAGCTATACTATAGACTAAGGTTGAACTATAAATATAACAATTCATATGGAGAATGCAGCCTACCCTCTAATAATCTCAATTCCTCATTGGATTAAGGTGTTAGGTTTTGCTTTTGTCCATAGCTGCATGCCCAAAGGAAATGTAAATTCTCTCTGGAGGAAGTTAACACTATTCTAAGCCTCAAATAATTTCTTTAGTGTTTTTTTCATATACAGTGCCTGGCGAATAACTGTGATAGACACATAAGAAGACAAGGCAATATGCCTGAAAACCAAGAGAAACAATAGCAATGGGACCCACAGGGGATTCATATAATGGAGTTAATACACATATTTAAAAATAGCTGTGCTAATTATACTCAAGGAAATCGAAGTCAGGATTAAGAACTTTGGCAGAAAACTATGAAATATATATATATATAAAAGAAATTCTAGAACTGAAAAAAATAACTGAAATTAAGAACTCAGTAAATGGATTTAATAGCAAATTTCTCACAGCTGAAGAGAAAATTAGAGAACTGGTAAGTCAGCGGAAACTAACCAGAATGATGTACAGAAAGAATAAAAGAGGAAAATTATGGAAAAGAACAAAAGTTCCAAGTGGCAAAGTGATAAGATGTAACATAGATTTTTGGAATTTCACAAGAGAGAGTAATATTCAAAGAGTAATATTTGAAGAAATAATGGCTGAGAATTTTACATAAGTAATGATAACAAGCCACAGATTTCAATAAGTCCTATAAACCCCTAGCACAATGACTCAAAATGCAACTAAACCAAGTTTGGGGACTTGCTATATGAACTTGGTCAAGCTTGGGGGACTATGTTTCCCAGACTCACCTCTTATGTACAATTTTGAGTTACAGTTGCCCAAAAGATGAACTTGCATGAGATTTGGATGGCAGCGGTCATTACTCTCTAATGTTGTTTTCATACTCAGATGTGGTGACAATAGATGCAGAGGTGCCTGGGGGTTCTAGCTTTGCCTCACTTTCCTCTTCCCACAGTTCTTCTTCCCAAATGATGGCTGAATGATGGCCTTGCTGACCATCAATGACACCAGGCCCACCGCTAGCCTCTAACCCATGGGCCCATAGAGACTGATGTTACATGGAATCCACAGCTTCTCCATCAACTCCCCTTTTGGTGGTTGGATGCATTTAGTTTTCTGATTGACTTATTGGTGACTCCTTCTCTGATCCTCTAATTCCTTCTGTAAATTCTAATTCCAAGAGTAAGTCACTTATTCTATTAGCTCATTGTGACTCTCCTCCCTTGACTGATACACCTAGATAAATCAAAACAAAACTGCTGAAAAGCAGAGACAAAGGGGAGTGTTTAAAAGCAGCAGAAAAAAATAGACTACTTTGAAAGAACAACAAATAGAGAGGCAACTGACTGCCCAAAGAAAGTGTATAATACAGAAGACAATATAATGGAAGAAAGTAACTGAGCATAGAATTCTATACCCAGCAAAAAAAATCTCTCAGGGATGGAATTGAAATAAAGCCATTGTCAAACAAACAAGCAAACAAACAAAACCCAAGAGTGTTCATATCCAGTATATGTGCAATAAAAGAAATTCTGAACAGTGTTCTTTCAGTGGAAGGAAAATGATCCCAGATAGGAGCATGGAGATACACAGAAAGGAAAGAAGAGCAATAAAAACGATAAATAAATGTATATATTTAAATGAGTACTGACCATAAAAACAATAATAACACTTTTGGGTGGTTAAATATAATTGAAATATATCACAAATTAGCATATAAATCAAGAGGTAATAAATTAAGTTATAAATACAGACTTCGCATTGTTTGAGAAGAGGTAAAAGCAAGAGTTTATACTAGATTTTGGTAGATCAGAGATGCATATTGTAGTCTGTGGGTTTACCACTAGAACAATTTAAATAAAGTGCATGAAGCCAAGTTAACTGAAGGGAAAGATAAAATTTTAAAAATGTGCAATAAATAAAAAAGATAAAGAAGGAGAAGAAAAAATATAGAACAGAAGGGACAAATATAAAGCAAAGAATAAATGGGTAGATTTAAGCTCAAATATATCAGTAATTCTATCAAGTACAAATGGGCAAAATGATCAAGTTAAACTGTGAAAATCATCAGATAAGATAAAAAAACTCATTCTATATGCTATTTATGAAATCATATCTAAAATATAAAGGTACAGAAAGATTGTAAGTAAACAATGAAAAATAATACTAAGAAAATTCCTAACCAAAACAAATCTGGTGTAGCTATTTTAATATCAATGTAAATCATAATGCAAGAAACCTTATTGGAGGTAAAAAGTGCACTTTAAATGATAAAAGGTTTAATAAAATGAAGATATACAAATTTGTAAATTCACATGCCACTATTAATAGGGGCATGCTAATATATAAAGTAAAAGTTGACAGACCTATGATGATAAATAGACATCCCCAAAACCATTGTGGGAGATTTTAACACACTTTTTTCAATAACTGATGGAACAACCAGACCCCCCCAAAATGAGTAAGATGTAGAAGATCTTAACATGATGAACATACTTGACTTAATAGAGAAAACAGAACATTGCACCTAATAGCTGTAGAAAAACAACTAAATTTTAAAGTATGTACATGATATTAAAAAGTCAGTATATGCTGAACCATAAAGCAAATACGAACAAATTTCAAGACGGAAATAATTTGGAGTGTATTATCTGCATACTGGGCAATTAAGCTAGACATCCCTGACCAAAATATAACTAGAAAATATTCATAAGTGTGGTAATTGGGCAGTACATGTCTAAACAACCCATGGCTCAAAGAAGAAATAAAAATGGAAATTAGAAAATAGTTTGAACTGAATGATAATACAACTACTATGTATTCAAATTGTGGGTTGCAGTTAAAGTCATGCCTAGAGGGAAATTATATCCCTAAGCACACATTTTAGAAAGGAAAAGCTGAGAATCAATTAAGTATACACCCATCTCAAGAAGAAAGGAAATAAAAATAAGAGGAAAAATTAATAAAATAGAAAACACATATGATAAAGAGGATTATCCAAGCCAAAAGTTGACTCTCTTTTGAGACTAATAAAAGACTAATAAAATTGATAAACTCTTGGGTACTCTGATGAAGGAAAAAGAGAGAAGGCTTAGATATTCAATATCAGAAATGAAAAAGTATATACCACATAGTTCTTACAGATAAGAAAAATTCATGTTTATGCCAATTAATTTAGAAATTAATTTAGAAGAAAAATTTAGAAGAAATTAACAAATTCCTATCAAAACACAAAACTGACCCAAGAATAATTACGAAGTCTGAATACTTTAAAACAATAAAGGAAATTGAATCTGTAATAAAAAGACTTAATCACAAAGAAAAGTCCAAGCACAGAAGGCTTCACCTATGAATTCTACCATAATTAAGGGATAAATAATATCCATCTCATAAAATCTCTTCCAGAGATAGAAAAAAGAGGGAACACTTCCCAATTCATTTTATGAGCCTGTCACAGTTTGAAGCTGGGTGGACCGCAGAAGATTATGTCCTTAGAGATAATCCATTCCTGAGTGTCTAAATCTATTTTAGGTGGGCCCTTTGATTAAATCACCCCAGTTAAGGACCTTTGATTAGATTGCATGATGCAGGGCGGGTTTAATCCTTTTACTAGAGTCCTCTATAAATGGAGGATTAAAAACAACAGACAGAAAAAAGGCCTTGGAGACAGACGCCTCCAGAAGTTGAAATCACCAAAAACAGGAGAGAGAAAAGTCACAGACTGAGCAGCCCAAACTGAAAGTAGTGAGACCTAGGGAGAGGGGAGAAATGACTGGACCCTGCCATGTGCCTGATGGCCCACAGTTGCAGCTTTGGAAGAAAACATCTCTGATGATAACTTGATTTGGATACTTAGCCTCAAAACTGTAAGCTCATAAGTTAGTTAAATCCCATTGTAAAAGCCAATTCATTTCCGGTACATTGCTTTGGCAGCACTTAGCAAACTAAAACAGAGCCAGTGTTACCTTAATAATGATACTTGACAACATTATAAGAAAGGAAAATTATAAAGGTCACCCTCATTCATGAAGCTAGATGAAAAAACCCTAAACAAAATATCGGAAGACCAACTTAGCAACACACAAAAAGAACCCAAGTTGTGTTTATGAATTTTTTAACATTAAAAATCAATGTAAAGAAAATAAAAAAAGACAAAAAAATCAATGTAGTTTATTATATTACCAGAATAAATGGGAATGACATATAATCATCTCAATAGCTGCAGGAAAAGCATTTAAGAAAACCCAACACTTATTTATGTTAACAAATGACATATATGGTGTATAATGGTTGAGAATTAAATGAAGCTTTCTTAATCTGAGAAAAAATTATACAAAATGGAATACTGAAAATGTTTCTTCTTAGATGGGGAAATAGAAAAGGATGTTTGTCATTACCACTTCTATTTGACATTGTATGAGAGGTCAAAGCCAATGCAATAAAGCAAGAAAATGAAATAAAAGGTATAAAGATTTGAAAAAAAACACAAAACCTCATTATTTGAAGATGATGCTGAAGGAGGATGTGATTCAAGCAGCTGAGCACTTGCTTCCCAAATGGGAGGTTCCTGGTGCCTCCTAAAAACAAACAAACAAACAAAAACAAACAACAAACAAAAAACCAACTCAGGGGAGCCAGTGTAGCTCAGTGGTTGAGTGCCTGCTTCCCACAATATGAGGTCCCAGGTTCAAACCCCAGCTCCCAGTACCTCAAAAAAAAAAAAAAAAAAAAAAAAAGATACTGAGGTTATATTCAGAAAATACAAATGTAGCTACTGAAAAATGATTACAATCAGTAAATATGTTAGCAAGTTTGTTAGACACAAGGTCTATGTACAAATTTCAATTGTGTTTCTATTAAGTTGGAAAACTGGATTGTCGCTCACATTATAGCTGTTTTAAGACTTCCCTTTCCATGAACATATTCCTCACCTTTAATAACAACATATGGTCTCTAGGTATCCTTACCACTTGAAAAATGGCTATGAGCAACAGCAAGATCTTTCCTGTTATTTAAAGATTTATTTACTTTATTTATTATTTCCCCCCACCCTTGCTTACTGTCTGTGTCCATTTGCTTAATAAGCCTTTGTGTCTGTTTCCTGCCTTCTCTTCTCATCTTTCTCCTCCAGTCTTCCCCGGGATTTGATCCTAGGGACCTCCAATGTGGGAGAGAGGCACTCTGCCACCTGTGCCACCTCAGTTCTGGTTTCTGGTGCGTCTCGTCTTGGCTCTCTCCTGTGTCTCTCCCTTGCCGTGTCATCATCATGCTGCGTGGCTCAGCAGTGCCTGGCTCGCCACGCGTGTGCATGCAGGCTAGTGGCTCGCCTGCATGCCTTCTATTTTTATTTTACCAGGAGTTCCCGGGGAGCAAACCCAGATCTCTCCATATGGCAGATGGATGCCCAACCTTTTGAGCCACATCCGCTCCCCCTTTCCTGTTATTTATAGACTTTTTAAAAAACGTTTTCTCTCCTCTATCAGCATTCTCTCTTTTGAAGTTTTATATGAGGAGAGATGAGGTATTCTCTAGATCATTGCTCTTAAAATGTTGATCAAATATTGCTTCATATATACCACATAGTCATAGAAATGTCTTCTCAGAAACCCGACATTGACTTCTAAGAAATTGCTGTCCCTGCTGTTTTTCAAAAGAGTAAAACAGAATTTTGTCTCATGGTCAAGAGTAATTCTGAAATATAAATGTGATATAGAGAATACAGTTCTATTCACTGATTTTTCTTTAAGGCCTCAACAGACTGTTAAGTGGAGACATGGGTTCTAGAATTGTCTCTTCATGAACTCACTGTGTGGGCTACATTTTCTCTCCTTGAGTGAAGAATACGTTGGTCTAAAATAGGTGATCTTTACAGTATTTCCAGTCCTAATGAACTGATTTCATTTTCTACAGTATCATAAGCAAGTATTGTGTTCATATTTTTTTGTCATCTGGAAGCTATTTATTTATTGCTGTATAACAAATTACCCCCAGATCTAGTGCCTTGAAAGAACAAACATTTTATTATCTCTCATGATTCTTTGGCTTGACTAGGGTCATCTGGATGGTTCTTCTGCTCTGTGTAATGTTGGCTAGAGCTGTAGGCATCAAAAAGCTCAAATGAGCTAGAATATCTAAGATGTCTCTTCAGTTGGTGAAGGCTTTTGGCTTTGAGCCTTTTGTGGACCCCAGGAAAGATCATGTCTTTAAAGCTAATGCATTCCTGTGGATGTGAACCTATTGTAGGTGGACCTTTTGATTAGGTTACTTCAATCAAGGACCTTTGATTAGGTTGCTTCACTAAGGCATGACCCAGGGTGGATCTTAATCCTCTTACTGGTGTATTTTAAAAGAGAGATGAACATGGAAAGAGATGAGGAGCTCAGAGAGGAACCCATAGAAGCTGAAAGAGAAAGCCACAGATGGAGCATCTCAAAGCTGAAAGCAACAGAGCCTGGAGGAAAAGGCAGAGACTGGGAGATGCTGCTATGTGCCTTCCCATGTGACAGAGAGGTCCAGGATCATCTGTAGCCAGTCTTTAGGGAGACAGCATCACCTGATGCCTTGATTTGGATATTTTTCTCAGCCTCAGCACTGTAAGCTTATAAGTTAATAAAACCACATTGTAAAAGCCAACCCATTTCTGGTATATTGCTGTTGGCATCTTTTAGCAAACTAAAACAATGTGATTTGGGCTTTGCACTGCATGGAGACTGGGTTTCAAACAGAAGGAGTAACCAGTTCTCTTAAGGCCTGAGTTTATAAGTGCCAAAACATCTTCTGTGCCACATTTCTTTGGTGAAACTAGGCACAAGACCAACCCAGATTCAGGCAGAGGGAAAATAAACTCTACCTTTTGATGAGATGTGGCATGTGCATGCAGGGAGGGAAAGAATTGATGGTGGGCATATTTGGAAACTATCAGAGTCAATTTTCTGGAATAAAAATTCACCTCCCTCCCACATATAGAATACTGTCATCCATCCCTAAAAATTCATCTTATTACAGCATTGGCTTAAAGTTCGTATTTCTTTATTTGATTAAGTTCAGGTGTGACAATATTCTTTGATGTGGCTCAATAGGAGCAGAGCTCTGTAAACAAAAGAGACAAGTTATCTGATCCCCATATACCCAGTATATAATGACTGGAGAGGGATAGGATAATGACATTGGACAATCCTGTTCAAAAAGGGAAGAACAGGAAGCATGAAGTTGTTACTGATCCATAGCAATTTTGAAATCCAGGTGGGCACTTGTCACCATTTCAGCTAACTCTGGGTACAGGGAATATTTTTGGATTAGGGTCCATTTCTGTTCTCTGAGAGTGGTTCTCTCTGGCTCTTGCTTCTGCCCTGTGGGTATGATTCCATCCTCTGAGTCACACTTCCTTTTCCATTAAAAAATAGCTTATATTTGTATCTGAATAGCATACCCAAATTGATTTTTGCCCAGAAGACTTTCTTCATTTTGAACTATTTTGATCCAGTTAGTCTAAGTTTTTAAATACATTGTAGGCTTTCTATGAATCAAAATATAATCCATTAGACAAAAGATTCACCTACAAATCCCCTTTCTACTCTGGGGTGAGACACTGGGTGCTGTGGGGACAATGCCCTTGAGTCTTAGAAGTCCTATGATTTACCTGAAAGGATCTATGAGGCACCAACTTAAACATTTATGTGGTTTAATAAAGGATCTTACAGCCACACTCTTGACCTGAATTTCACCCTGTGGCTGCATTTACTGGCAGTATTTATTATTGCCATTTTACAAATGAGGAGGCCGAGACTTAGAAAGTTAGATGACCTCCAATGATATATACTGCCCAGTCTCTCCCTAAAATTCAATATCTAATGGGGGAAGCAAGCCGACATGTATGGGAAGTAAAAAGTAAGGAAGAGTCAATGGTTCAAATAAGTAAAGTAGATATAGGTTCAAGTTGCTGAGGCGTGTGGGGGAGAAAGAAGGAGCTCAGACAGGCTTCCTGGAAAAAGTGGCATTGGATTTTGATGAACACGAAGAGGGAGAGAAGCATATTTTAGGCAGAGAAAGCATAAGGGAGAGGGTAGAATATGATGAGAGATGGTGTATTACTGGAATGTAGGAACTCTTTCTGGGGTAGGTGGTGGTAGTGGTAGTGATGGCAGTGAAATTTAATGAAAGATATGACTGGAAATGTAGGATTGGGTAAATTTTGGAAGACCTGGATTTAATTGAACTAGAATTCAGGCTTTTCCAGCACACTTTGCTAGTCCTACTTGTCTACATACTCATTTACAATTTTTGTATTTTTCATTCTCCAGGAGATTATAATTGTGTTTGGATTTCAATCTGAATAATGTTAGAGTTGAAGCAGTGTGCCATAGGAGTTGAGAAGTTGGGTTCTAGAGTCAGGCAAACCTAGATTAAGACCATCTCCTCCACTTACCACTTGTTGTCTCTTTGGGCAAGTGAATTAAGTGTACGTCAGTTATTTCATCTTTAATGGGAATACTTATCTCATATGAATTTGCTATGAATATCAAATGAGATAATACATATAACCCAGTTAGTACCGATCAGGGAATATGGTAAATTATCAGTAAATATTATTAGAAATAATTATTAAAATAAAAATTACTATTTAATTAAAATTAACCAAATAATAAGTAAAAAATTAAAATCCTACTTTTTGCATGCCAACAATGTCAATAACATAGAACTTTCCTTTCAGCAAGACAATGAAGGCTATCTTTTTTCCAGCAGCCTAGGGAATTACAGTTGAAACACAAGTGTTTATTGTAACTTTAGAAGTTTGTGATGAAATCTTATGGAAAATCACATGAAAGTTTTTAATATAGCCACATGGTGTGACTGTGCTGTGGATTGTGTATGTGTTGGGGATAAGTGGGTGGTGAGGAAAGAATGGCAAATAAAACATTGTATGATAATCTATGTCCTTAAGATGTATATACTTGAAAATGACCAGATAGTCAATTATGAAATGCACAACAAACCCCAAATATCCATTTTTAAATATATATGTTACAGAAAGGCAAACAGAATGCTTGTTATGTAAAATGTAAGGTATGTTAAAATTTGAAAAAAAAGTTGCATTTTAGAATTCATGAAGTATAGTGGTTGACATTAAATACAGTTGTCAAGTAACATCAGATATGATAAGCACCTTATAGCCTTTCTCAACTGGGATTTCTGCTAGAGAATTTTTGTATAAACAGTTTTGTATGTAATTAATTAGCTTCTCTCTTCTGTATCTAGAATGGTTCTAACTATGTACCATCCTTAAGAGAACTGAATAAAAAATAGTCATTCAAATGATTTCCAGTAGGATTGATTCTCTCACAGAACTCTGATTATGATGAGAAGGGTGCCTTAATAGTTTAAAGGTTCTCATTAGGTAGATGACAAAGCTACTCTAAAAACAGCAAGGGATTATTTTATTTCCTCAGGTGTCTCTATTACTTTCCAAGAAAGATACCTCACATTCCATTCCCAGATATTCATACCAGTGGCTACGGTCACAGTGTATCTTTTTTTTCTCTCCAAAGATTTATTTATGTATTTACCCACACCCCCTACCCCCCCGCCCCGTTGTTTTGTGCTCACTGTCTGC
>JAQZBX010028332.1:0-27883 GCA_029593785.1 Cabassous unicinctus | reverse complement strand
AAAAATATTATTATGACTTCTGGGAAGATGTGGGAATGAGGCACAGAGAGACAAAGAAACCAAATTGAAAAGAGTGAGTTAATAACCCAAGTGACTGGGAATGGCACCCATTTCCCACCCTTAAGGCAAACAGCCTGGATAAAACCCATGGTTCACTGAAGTCAACTGAGAGTGGAATAGATGTCTTCTTCCTGGGTAGAGCAAGAGTGTAGCAGAAGGCAAAGTGTGTTTTCTCTTCAGTGAACTTGGCCAGCAAAGCCTGTTTTGAATCTCAGCTCTGGCCAGACCAGAATCACCAGCAAGTAGAGGTTGAAAGGGTCACCTCCATTAAAAGATATGCTGACCAACACCTTCTGTTGGCTGGCCAGCAAAATGCAATGAGAAAAAACACTTTTAGGTCTCTCTCATCCCAAACCTCTGGGAGCAGATCTGTACCTCACTGCTTTGATAATTTAAAATGGGCAATTTTCAGGACTTAGAATAAGTTGAACCAAAAATTAAAGAAAAACCAAGAAACAAAATCACTAAGTAAAGAGAAATTGATCATTGCAGTAAATTAACAAACATATTTAGATGCCTAGAAAACAGCAAAAAATTACAAGCCATACTAAAAATCAGGAAGAGATGACCTAGCCAAAAAACAAACAAATGTCCTGACAAGACACAAGATTTAATACAACTAATCCATGACTAAGCATGTAAATCTCCTAAATCAAGGATGTGAAAGAAAATATGACTAAAGAGATAAAGGATATTAAGAAGACACTATGTTAGCATAAAGAACAATTTGACAGCTTGCAGAGTAAGGTAACAGAACTGATGGTAATGAAAGACACAATGGATGAGATAAAAAATAGAATAGAGGCATAAAACAGCAGAGTTGAATTGATGGAGGACAGAATTAGTGAAATCAAGAACAGAACTTTTGAATTTGAAAAGACAGGATAACAGAAAGAGAAAGGAATGAAAAAAAAATGGAACTGGATCTCAGGGAATTGAATGACAATATAAAATGCACAAATATATGTGCTATCATTGTCCCACATGAGGAAGAGAACAGAAAAGGGGGGGCAGAAAGAATATTTGAGGAAATGACAGAAAAATTCCCAACTTTTGTGAAAAATATAAACATCAATATGCAAGAAGGATAACACACCCCAAATAGAATATATCTAAGTAGATATACTCTGAGATACCTATTATTCAGAATGACAAATACCAGAGATAAAGAGGATTCTGAAGACAACAAGAGAAAAGCAATGTCTCACATACAAGGGAAGCTCAATAAGACTAACTGGTGATTTCTCATCAGAAGCTGTCCATGGAGATGAAAAGAAAGTGGAATGATGGATTTAAGGTACTGAAAGAGAAAAACTGCTGGTCAAGAATTCTTTATCTTACAAAACTGTCTTTCAAAAATGAGGATTAGTTTAAAGTATTCACAAACAAACCCAAACTGTGAAAGTATGTTACCAAAAGAACAGATTTATAAGAGATACTGAAGAGACTGCTGCAACCTGGAAGGATAAAAAGAGGACATGAGACTTGGAGAAGAGTGTGGAAAGGAAGATTATTAAGAAGGATAACTTATGCAGTAATGAGACAAACAATAGGATGATATGACAACAGAAAACTAAACGACAAAATGGATGAAGCATGCAATACCTTTACAATAATACCATTGAATGTTAATGGCTTGAACTTACCAATCAAAGAACAGAGACTGGCAGAATGGATTATATATATGAGCCATCTATATGCTTTCTACAAAAGACTCACCTCAGAAATAAAGACACAACCAGGTTGAAAGTGAAAGGTTAGAAAAAGATATTCCATGCAAATAGAAAACAAAAAAGATCTGGATTAGCACTACTAACCTTGGACAAATAGATTTTAAATGCAAGACTGCTATAATAGATGAGGAAAGTCAATATATATTAACAAAAGGGGCAATTCACCAAGAAGAAATAGCTATACTAAATATTTATGCACCTAAAATGAGTGCCCAAGATACGTGAGGCACACACAGGCAAAACTGAAGGGAGAAATAGATGTTTCTGCAATAATATTTTGAGACTTCAATACACCTCTCTCAGTATTGGATAGAACATCTCGACATAGCATAAATCAGGAAACAGAAAGCTTGAATAATATGATAAATGAACTAAATCTAACAGGCATTTATGGAGTATTAAACCCCAAAACAGCAGGATATATGTTCTTTTCAAGTGCTCATGGATCATTCTCCAGGATAGACCATATGTTGGGTCACCAGAGAGGTCACAATGAATGTAAAAAGGTTGAAATTATAAAAAACACTTTCTCTAATCATAATGGAATGAAATTGGAAATCAATCATGGATGGGAAAAGGGAAAACTCACAAATATATGGAGATTAAACAACACACTCTTTTAATTAGTGAGTCAAAGAAGAAATTGCATGGAAAATCAGTAAATATCTTGAGGTGAATGAAAATGAAATCACAATATACAAAGATCTTTGGGATACAGATTAGACAATGTTGAGAGGGAAATGCTTACATTGAAAAGAAGAAAGAGCTAAAATCAATGACCTAACTGCACACATGGAGGAACTATAAAAAGAACAGCAAACTATGCCCAAACCAGAGTCAAAGAAAAGAAATAAAAAAAGATTAGAGGAGGAATAATGAAATTTAGAACAAAAAATCAATAGAGAGAATCAACAAATCCAAAAGTTGATTCTTTGAGAAAATCAAGAAAATCAACAAATCCTTAGCTAAACTGACAAAGAAAAAAAAAAGGAAGACACAAATTAATACAAACAGAAATGAGAGGGGGAACATTACCACTGACTACACAGAAATAAGAGATATCATAAGAGGAACTATGAACAGCCATGCACTGAAAAACCAGACAATGTATAAGGAATTGACCCTAGAAACACACGCACAAAAACCCTACACTGACCCAAGAAGAAAGAGAAGATCTCAATTAACCAATCACAAGTAAGGAGATTGAAACAGTCATTAAAGCCTTCAAAGGTGAAAAGCAGAGGACAAGATGGCTTCACAAGTGCATTCTACCTATCATTCAAAGTTGATCTAATACCAATCTTGCTTAAGCTCTTCCAAAAAATTTAACAGGAAGAATCACTACCAAACTCATTCTATGAAGTCAACATTACCCTAAGACCAAAACCAGATAAAAATACTATGAAAAAAGAATATTGCAGATCAATTTCTATAATGAATATAGATGCAAAAATCCTCAACAAAATACTTGAAAACCGAATCCAAAAGCACATTCAAAGAATTATACACACAATTAAGCGGGTTTTATCCCAGGTATGAAACATGGTTTCACACGAGAAAATCAATTAGTGTAATAAATCACCTTAATAAATTGAAGAAGAAACACCACATTATCCTCTCAATTGGCACAGAAAAGGCATTTGACAAAATTCAGCATCCTTTCTTGATAAAAACATGCAGAAAAATGGGAATAGAAAGAAGCTTTCAAAACATGGTAAAGTGCATATATGAAAAACCCACAGCTAAGATTGTACTCAGTGGTGAAAGACTGAAAGCCTTCCCACTGAGTCTGGGAACGAGACATGGATGTCCAGTGTCACCACTCTTATTCGTATTGTGCTAGAGCAATTAGGCAAGATAAAGAAATAAAAGGCATTCAAATAGGAAAAGAAAAAGTAAATGTTTGCCATTCACTGAAGATATGATTCTATATTTAGAGAATCCTGAAAAACCCACAACAAAATTACTAAAACTAATAGGCAAATTCAGCAAAGCTGAGGGATATAAGATTAATATGCAAAAATCAGTAAACTTTCTATATACTACTAATGAGCAATTTGAGAAGGAATTCAGAAAAAAATAGTCCATTTATAATAGTGACTAAAAGAATCAAACATTTAGGAATAAAATTAGCAAAGGATATAAAGGATCTGCATTCTAAGAACTGTACCATATTGCTAATAGAAACCATAGAAGACCTAAATAAATGGAAGTACATTCCATGTTCACGGATTAGATTATGATGATGTCAGTTCTACCCAAACTGACTTACAGATTCAACACAATCCCAATAAAAATTCCCTAAGTCTTTTCTGCAGAAAAAGAAAAGCCAAATATCAAATTTATTTGGTAGAGTATGGTGCCCTAAGTAGCCAAAAATGTCTTTTAGAAGAAGAATTTAGTTGGAGAACTCTCACTTCCTCTTTTTAAAACATTACTTAAGTTCAGTGGTTAAGATGGTATGGTACTGGCATAAAGCCAGACACATTGACTAATGGAACTGAATCAAGAACTTAGAAAAATATACCCTAACATCTATGGGCAAGTGATTTTTGACAAGGCTGTCAAGCCCACCTAGCTGGGCCAAAACAGTTTATTCAAGAAATGCTGCTGGGAGAACTGGATATCCATATTAAAAAGATAGAAGGAGGACCCCTGTCTCACACTTTATACAAAAATTAACTCAAAATGGATTAATGGACTTAAATATAAAAGTTACAACCATAAAACTCCCAGAAGGGAAACATCTTCTAAGATCTTGTGGTAAGCAGTAGTTTCTTAAACCTTACACACAAAGCACGAGTAATGAAAGCAAAATTAGATAAATGGGACCTCTTCAAATTTTAACATTTTTTGTGCTTCAAAAGACTTTGTTGAGAAAGTAAAAAGGCATCCTACCCAATGGGAGAAAATATTAGGAAACAACATATCTGATAATGGTTTGATATCCATATTATAGAAAGAGATCATACAATTCAATGATAAAAAAGACAAGCAACCCAATTTAAAAATGTGCAAAAACTTGAAAAGACATTTCTCCAAAGAGGAAATACAAACAGCCAAACACCACATGAAAAAATATTCAACAATGCACATTAAAACACCAATGAGATACTACTTCAAAACTTATAGAACGGTTATTATTAAACTGCAAATGCTGAAAAGGATGTGGAGAAACAGGAACACCCCTTCACTTTTTGTGGGAATACAGAATGGTGCAGCCTCTGAGGTAGATATCTAGTCTGGCAGTGCCTCAAGAAGCTGATATAGAACTGTCATATGATCTGGCAATCTTTCTACTAGGAACATATTCAGAAGAACTGAAAACAAGAGTGCAAAATGACTTTTGCACACTGATCTTCATAGCAGTATTATTCACAATTGTTAAAATATGGAAGCAACCCAAGTGTCCATCAACCAATGAATGGATAAACAAAATGTGGTAAAAACATACCATGGAATACTATTTAGGTATAAGAAGAAATTGAGATGCTTATGAAACCATGGATGAATTTTAAGGACATTTTGTTGAGTGAAATAAGCCAGACACAGAAAGAAAAATATTGTATGGTTTCACTAATATGAACTAAACATGATAAGTAAACTGATGGAGGCCAACTCTAGAGTATAGGGTACCAGCAGACAGAATGTGAGTTGAATATGAAAGCTGATGCTTAATATATACAGAATTTTTAATAAGGTTTATTGTAAAAGTGTGGAAATAAATAGAGTGAATGGTAATACACTATAGTAAGTAAAACTAACACTGTTTTTCATAAATGTGATTGTACTTGAAAGGGGTAGACTGTGGATGTAAATGTCAATTGATAGAAAGCCAGAGAATAATCTACGGACTGTATAACATAGCTATTTCAGTGCTGGATGAAGATTACGATTAAAGTATAGATGTAAGAATGTTCTACCTTTACAAAGTGTTAAATATGGTGATACATGGGAAAATTACAGCTATTGTAAATTATTGATGATAGTTAACAGTAATATTGTAATATTTTTGCAACAATGGCAAAGAAGATATATCATTTCTAAGAAATAACAATGGGGGTATAAGGGGGTATGGGATTTTTCCTTTTAGAGTAATGAAAACATTCTAAAATTGACTGAGGTGATGACAACACAACGCTGTGATGAAAATGGTAACCACTGATTGTACACTTTGAAAGGAATGTACAGAAGAAGGGGCTGGAACACAGGGAATCCAGTGGTGGAAGATTGATTGTGGTTAGCACGACAAATATAAGAATGTTCTTTCATGAACTATTACAAATGTATAATATTAATATGGATATTAATAATTGGGTGGTTTGGGGGAAAAGTACACCAAATATAATATATGGGCTATAGTTAGTAGTAATATTTTGATGGCGCTCATTCATAGTTTTTAATAAATGTTCCACAACAATGCAAGGTCCTGGTGGTAGGGTGATGGATAGGAGCCTTGCATGATGATATGCATGTTTGTTTTGTAAGTTCACAGCTTTTACTATATACACTTATTGTTTATATATGTTCATGTATGAATGAAATACTTTAATAAAGTTTTATTAAAAAATAATTGTAAACTTGTTAATATGTTACAGTATTAAATTGTTTTTAGTGTTTCATAGGAAATCTGAATAAATATGGTTAAGAGTATAAATGAGGAATTGGATAATTTCTGTTCAGATTTTAGCCTTGAGCATATTCTTATCTAAGACTTAATTTCATAATATAGACACCATATACTTTACTCTAAAAATCTTCACCTGCATTAAGGGATACCTAGATTAAACATTTTGGTATAATTTATTCTAAGGCCATCTCCAAAGTTTCCTATTATAAGAACATTAGATTAGCTTCTAAAAGAGAAAATTTTTGGCAGTTTTTCTTCTCAATAGAGTATGTTGACAGATTTTCCTTTTACATGAGAAATAGTGTAGTATCTAAATCCATGAAATCTGAAAGCAGATTGATTGGTTTAAGCTCTAATTTCTGTGACTTACTATTTTGTGTGTTCTCAAACAAATTAACCTTTCCATAAAAATTATCTATTTCTTCATCAGTAAAGGTAATTAATAGTTCATAATTCAGAAAGCTGTTTTGAGTTTTATATGAGTTAAATCAGTAAAAGTAATTAAAATGGAGTCTAGTATATAGCAAACATGCAAGACACATTGGTCATTATACTGCTATTCCTTATTTCTGCCACATTGTTTTTCTAACACTGCTTTTCAGGTTCTTCATTCTTTTCCTCTCAAGTTGTCAACAGAGCTACACTGATTATTGGCAGATGTCAAATCTCTAGGCTTCTATTCTAAGCTTTCAACAATCCTGCTCTGCCATGTCTAGTCTTATGTCCCAATCCTCCAGAATAGGTGATCTGTTCTTGACTGTTTCACCAGCTCTAACCAAATGAAGGGAGTTTTTGTGTGTGTCTGTATTAGAGGCTGACTATATACACACCAAGCCCATTTTATCTTTTTTTGGTTTCCCAGCTACTGTTTTACAGTTTCCCATGCAGTTAAGTATGGCCAAGAGATTGAAGGTTAACTAAATAAGTTGGAGTTGTAGTGATTCCATAGCATCCCCCAGAAATTCATATCCATGTGAAACCTCCGACTGTGACCTTATCTGGAAATAGGGCCTTTGCCAATGTAATTAGTTAAGATGAGGCATACCAAATTAAGGAGGCTTTAAATCCAGTGACTTGTGTCTTAATAGGAGAAAAGAATGGGAGCTTTGGATATAGAGACACTGAGACAGAGACACACAGATGGAAGATGGCCATATGGCAATGAAGCAGGGATTGGAGTGATGAGGCTACAAGACAAGCAATAATAAGGGTTGTGGCAACTGCCAGAACAGAAGACAAAGGAAACTTCTTCACCAGCACCTTCAGGGGTTACATGGCCTTGCTGATATCTTGATTTCAGATTTCTAGCTTCTGAAACTGGAAGACAAACGTCTGTTGTTTTAAGTTCCCCAGTTCGAAATACTTTATTGTGGCAGCCCTAGGAAACTAATGCACAGGTCCATCTAACTACCATATCATTCATGATCCTCCATCATTCCTCTCTTCCTCAGCATATACAGGCATGTGTATGTGTCCATTGTAGTATTTACATACAATAGGATATTGTTCAGTCATAAGAAGGAATGAAGTACTGAAATACTTGACAACATGGATGAACCTTGAAATCATCATGTTGAGTGAAATAAGTCAGACACAAAAGGACAAATTTTGTATGTGCTCACTGATTTGAAATAATTAAAGTAAGCAAACTCAAGTAGTCAGAATCCAGAAAATAGGTTACCAGATGCTTTAGTTTGCTAAGCTGCTGAAAGCAGATATATAAATGGATTGGGTTTTAGCAATGGGTCTTAATCCTCTTGTATAACAGAATGAAATTCAGATGAAGAGAGAGAAAGCCATGGAAGCAAGAAGCTGAAAGCAACAAAACCCAGAAGAGAAGAGAGAGATCAGCAGTTTCCACCATGTGCCTGTCTTGCCATGTGGCAGAGGACCCAAGGATCGCAGACAGCCATTCTTCAGGAATAAGCATTGCCTTGATGATGCCTTGATTTGGACATTTTCCTCAGCCTCAAAACTGTAAGCTAAGAAATTCCCATTGTTAAAGGCCAATCCATTTATATTATCCGTCAGAACAATACGTACCTTCAAACTCAGAGTGTTCAGCAAATGATTGTTGCTTGTTTAACTAATATGTATCAGAATTTACCAGATCATTTAAATAAAAACTTTTAGAAATCTCTTAGTGGATAAACCAATGAAAAGGATAGATGACATGTTTCTTAAAGAATAAATCACTTTTTCATTAAAAAAGGAGAATATTCTCTCTAAAAGCAACATTATAAGTTAAAATACAGGTATATTTGAAAAACACAGCATACTGTTAGTTTTTTATCAAATACACAAATACAATTTTCAAATTTTAAATTTCTTGATTTACTGAAACAATGTAAAGCTGTATTAAACTGCTGTGTATTTTATATTAATAAAAAATGACTGAATGGTACACAAAGGATCTTCCTATATCTCTCTCCCTATTCCACTTTCTTTAGTTTATTTTTCCTCATTTCTAATTATTAAAAGTAATCACAGCAGATTTGAAAAATATATATCTCATACAAAACTCTGCAATGTTTACATTTGCTTCATAATTCTCTTGTATTCATAAATAGTCAAGACTGTGTGCAAGTACATAATAGTGACCTAACTTAAGTAAAGTGAAAAGAGAGAATAAATTGAGAAAATATAAAAACTGCTGACGAGCTCCTTTCTGTTTAACTAAGGGCATGAGGAGAAAATATGAAGAGGAATTTCAGTATGAAGGATTTGGAATTACTTTCTGTCAGGAAGAGCACTAAAATATATGTTTTTTTGATTGAACAATAAACTGTGGTAATAAAGCAGTAAAAAATCCAATAACGTCTGATTACACAAATATTTTATGTACAAAGTAAGTCACATAAGTAAGTCAATGCACAATTTAAAGCAAAAACAAACCCACAAAAATTTACTGTTCCTGAGGTTAAATATTTTGACCATTACACATTGCCATGAATTGAACATTAATAATTGTTAATCACCATATAATGTGGCCTTTGACAATGGATTTAAACTCTTTTATTTGCTCTTTGGGCACACATAGTGGCTAACAGAAGTGAATTTATCTTGAGATTCTTCGATATAACTTTATTGACGTTGATGCCAATTCTATATCAGAGATATAATGCTTAACAATATATTTCCATTTATTATATGATAATTCATTCTAACAAAGAATTGGAAAATAAAATGATTGCTTGATGTATATTCTGATATTACTCACACCTTGTCTAACTAGAAGAAATGCCTATTTGTTTTTAGCAGTTTCTACAGGATATACTACCCTAATGAAATCAAAGCAGGGAAGAAAGGCTAAAGTCCAACATTTGTCCTAAAGTGCCCTAAGGAAAAAAAAATATATGTCATATCATTAATCTGCTAAATCATTTTCGAAGCTGCCTGCTCAAAAGAGACATTAAAATGCAATTAAAAATAAAATAAAATGCAATTAAAGGGCCTGATACTCTTTATGGTAATCAGGGAGGTTATTGATTAAACTACTAAATGTGGTCATATAATTATATTAAACCGGAAGTAATGAAGGATTTATTGCACTGTGAATTTGAACTTATATTTTAAGAGTAAATAATTGGCTAAAGCCTTATGAACATCTTAACTTTATTTTCATGGAACAAGAATAAATGGTTATTGATATTTGTTTTAAGTGTTTTTTATTTCAAAAAGATGTATAGTAATCTTTCATTTTCCTGTCAGATATCTGAGGGAAATTTGTTAGGCTTCATTCTTCTACAATAAGTAAATCTGATGCATTGGGATACATGTACAAAGGAAAAAGAAAGGGCAGAAAATTTGTAAACGGAAGGAAAGGAAGTCATTATTTATACCAGATTATTTTGCTTAATTTATATATACCAATTTGTAACTAATTGCTTATTCTTTCAGTTTTTTTAATTAATATAGAACAGTTTTCAATTATTAGGGAGCAGTTTTATGCCAAGGATTTTGTTAGGTGCTAGAAATGTGAAAGCTTGTAAAAATAGATCTCTGTTACCATTAAATTCACATATAGTTTCAGGGAAATTCAGGCAAACCCATTAAAATATGATGTGAAAAATGCTACCAAATAGATAAGCACCATAAATTTAACTATGCAAGAAAGGAGGAAAAAAGACTGATGCCAGCTTCCTAGGTAGACCAAAAGGAAATTGAATGGAATTCTGATTAAGAGTAGGAGCGATGATTCTCTATCTTCCTGATTCAGGCAGACATCTTTTCACTTGACCTAACACTCTTTTACTTATTCAGGTCAAGTAAGAGGTTAATAGACAGCTGTCTCAGTTTGCCAGAGCTGATATCAGAAGTACACCCAATGGACTAGCTTAAACAAGAAGCATGAATTAGCTTACAATTTTGAGGCTAGAAGAAGTCTGTAATCAAGACATTGGTAAGACCATTCTTTCCCTCTGAAAACTAGTGTTCTGGTGCTGGCTTGCCACAATCTTTGGGGTTCCTTGGCTTACATTTCTGCCTTCTATCACATGATTATCACTCTTTCCTTGGTTCTGCTTTTCCAGTTTCTACTGACTTCATGCTTCTCTTTGTGTCCTTTTCTAACTTCTGGCTGCCAGTTTCTCCTCTTTATAAGGCCTTCAGTAATATATATTATGACTCACCCTCATTCAATTGGATCAGAGTTTACCTAAAACTAAGATTTCCAAGATGTCCTATTTACAATGAATTCCAATCCACTGGAATGCAGATTAAGATTAAAAACATGTCTATGTTGTGGTACATGACTTAATCTACTACAAATGTCCAATGTAATTTGCATCTCGGTACCCTATGATCAATTAGCCAACACTATAGTTCTCTGTGGGTCAAACCATTATGACATTGACTCTGCTGTCCAGTATGATAACAATGCCCACCTTGTCTTTGTTGATTAAATGCTGCCATTTGGCTCCTGCCACTCCATATTCTGATAGTTCCCATTGCATTTAAGGATTCTGGTTCTATGACATCAGTTCCCTCTAAAATCTGACATACAGAGAAGAGCAACCACAGAGCTCTACAAGAATGCTAAGTATGCCCTCACAAATTCATTTCTTAAAGTTATGGCAAAAGGTGTGTCCTCTAGACATTACCAGGTTAGTTGAGCAGATCTTGCATGATAAATTCACTGCAACATTTCAATCTCTATAAGATATTGGATACCTTTTCTATATTATACCAAAACAGTTCTGGCATTTCAGCTTCATTTAATGTAAGCCAATTCTTGGTGCAAGTTTCAATTGAACAACCAAACAAAGTGTTAGAGCCCATTCTAACCATTAAAATATAACTTTTAATCCACAATCTCTCTCTAGTGGGTCTGAATGAATCAGTTTGACTTGATCCAACCTTGCCTTTCTTCTACCATGACCCCCACCATTGTAACCATTTTCACACATATACCCCGAATTTCTATCCTAATAAATTAGAAAAATCATGTCGCTATTTTATATTGCATATATTGTGGGTCCCACATTTTTACTTTGCCTTTTGGGGCCTGCTTGTACTTGAGTCTAGTTTCTCATCTAGAAGCAAAGAGGTATACCAGAGGTAGTTCCTAATAAGAACCAGCAGTTTCTTAAAAATCAAACACCTCAGGCAACACTATTGTATTTTCTTCAGAGAAAGCAGGGCTAACCACTTTAGAAAAGGATGGAAGGGCTGCTTCTACTGGCAAAGAAGACTGCAGAATTCAGGGACTTAATGTCCCCAGTTCTTCAAATATTTCCCATATTCCCACTCTAATTTTAGCATCCCATCCCTTCCCAACCAATATCCTCACATTATCAGTTGACATCCTTCGCGTTTGCAATATTCAACTTGTGTTGCATTGCAGCCACTCACAAGATGAGACTTTGGGTTTGATTTTCAGAAATCTCAGTCTTCAGCTATGGAGATAAGGGTCTCTTTTAAGATAGGTCTAGAAGCTTTCAGATCATTTATGCAGAGCTTTAGCTGGGACTTTTAAGCCCTAAATTAATACTTTTTCCCTATTTTTTCCAGCACATATAGTCAATTTGTTTGACTATAAAAGGTTCTAAGATGTCAAATACATGGTCACCCAGAAACTTTCCATTAATAGGCATCTGTTTAGAAGTATGCAAGGATGATATTTTGTGTATCTTCCATCATGATCTAAGAGTTCTGTCTTTACCACTTGAAATAGAATGACATTAAACACAATCAGATTACAGAAATGATTCCAGAAGATCCAGGACCAACTCTTTCTTAAGATTCTGTTCCTCTAGAATAGGGGTTCTTAACCAGGGCTCCACAGACCAAGGGGTCCATGAAAAGATTTCAGGGGGTCTGTGAGCTTGAATTGAAAAAAAAAATCAACTTATTTTTATTTTCTCTTACTTCTAACTGAAATCTAACATTTCCTTCACTTATCAATGTACTCCATAAATTGCAGTAGTATTCATTTCATATCACATTACAGTTGTTGCATATCTCAAAAAATTGCTTATGCTTATCCATACTTCAAAATTACAGTGGTTGTTAGATCTGATGTTAGTTGAGTGTCATAAAATTATCTGCTGCTACATTCTGAGAAGGCATCCATGATTTTCACCTGACTGGAAAAGGGGTCCATGGAACAGAAAAGGTTAAGAACCCCTGCTCTAGAACCACTTCTGTTATAAAGATCAGGGTCCTACCAGTACACCAAAGCAACATAATTAGTAGGATATATGGAGATAGGAAGATATTTATTGCAAAGAGTGCAAAGCATTATGTGATGTGATTCTGGGGCCTGGATAAGCAAGTCTGAAATTCCTAGGTGAGGCTGGAACTCTTTGGCATTCTTCTGCAAGGAAGCCTCTCTTCTGCTGTTAAGGACTTTCAACTGATTAAATTAGGCCCATCCCATTTATCTAGTATAATATCCCTTAAACTCAACTGATTATCTATTTCAAAGTGTAAAGGAGAAAAAGTGAGATGAGCGAGAGCCAAGAAATCTTGATAGTGACCCATTCCCTTTATTAAAATCCCTTAAATCATAAAATGTTTGGTGAAACCATCCTTGAATAAAAGAGTAAAAAGCTTGAGTTCTCCAACTAAAGCACAAACAAAGTAGAGATAGCACATGACAACCCTAGTAATGGAAACAAAACAGACTCTGAAACTCTGTGAGGTTCACAGAAATGTTGGGAAAAGTTGGGACTTGCTGAGATTAACAAGAGGCATGTCAAAGAAGTTTCACCTCAAGAGTAAATACCATTCCTTATTTATTTGTTAAGGATAACTAATCTGTACAATTTTTAAGAGCTACAATCATTTTCCCACACCTTCTAAAGACAGGTAATTTTAAAAATCACTATGCTTCCTGGTATTACCAAAGGGTCTAAAATTACCATTCTGAAAGCTTTCTGAAAAAGTTCCCAGAATTGGAGGTTTGAAAAATATTATACAAATAATTACAGTAAAGTGTGATAAAGACTGTGATAAAGTTAAGTATAATGCTACAGACAGCAAGAGAACAAATTAAGATGAACTATCCAGAAGACCTCCTAGAAAAAGTGATTTGCAAAATAAAGACCTGGAAGATGAGTGAATTATTTAGTGAAAGAAGCTGATATGGGATTTGGGGTAGGTCTCAAAATAGTAAGATTGGTGTCACTTTGAAGACAGAGTTGAGTTGATGATCAAATTTACTTTGATATGGATCCATTGATCTAGCTCATGCCTGTGGTTTTGTTTACTTTTCTTCTCTTCACTGGAGCTTAAAGATCTTGGTGCAATAGAAAAGGAAAAGAGTAGATGTCATCAAGAATCAAAGATAGTTTACCAAAAGGAATATAGTGTAAGGAGGTGAAACATTTTCAAAATTGGGGAAAACTGTATCCAATAGTAATTTCTGCTGAGGTTTTTGACCACTGCATTTGAAGGAATGGAGTTATCAGGCTTGAAGGAGAGGTAGTTATGATCATAAAGTGAAACATTATAATATATTTAAGTTTTCATTGCTGAAGGATTTCAGGTTGAAGAATAACCTTGGCTTTGACTGGGAGATTGACTTCTGAAGTAGAAAGGAAAAGATCATTGAAGATCTGTTCAAGAAACTAGGAAACCAAGTCATCGAAGGGGTATGCTATGAATGTAAGAGCAGACCACAGGGAAAGAAACAAAGAAGTTCAGGAGAAAGTTTTCAATGCCGGAGGAGACAAATAAGTGTGGATGTTGGGGAAAGAGCCGGGCTAAGTTAGGGAATTTTTCCCAGTAGGTATGCAGATGAGAAGAAGGAATAGAGGAAAAGAAAAGCTTACTTAAAAGACATAAATCTCAAAGAAAAAGCTGTTTCTAGAAGACTGAAAAAGGTTAAAGTTTCAGAAGTGGCATTCACTACAGTAAATAAAACCATTAAGACAGAGCCCAGCAGATGTGGAGTATGGAAGGATCTACAGCCTCCTCCAGAGACTCATGCCCTCCCACTGTCATTTTCTATAGGCACTGTGTTATTTAGGGTTTCCCAGAGAAACGACATCCACAGGTATATGGAAATATTTATTGAGAGATTTATTTTAAAGAATTGGCTTACTCAATTTTGGAGCAAATCTGATTTCATTAGGGTGGACAAGTAGGCTAGAAATTACAGTAAGAGTTGATGTTGAAGTCTTGAGTTTGAAATCAATAGGGAGCCTAGCAGACTTGAAACTCAGAAAAGAGTAGTGAGCTGAGTCTTGGGACAGTTCTACTTCTTCTGAAAACCAAAGTTCATGCTTTTAAGGACTTCTACTGGTAGGATGGAGCCTACCCACATTAATGAACACAATCAGCTTTAATAAACCATCTGATTATGATGCTAATCACATCTACAAAATACCTCCACTGCAATGTCTAGGCCATCGTTTGACCAAATAACTGGACACCATAACCTAGTCAAACTGACAAATAAAATTAACCATTATAGGCACCATAGACTACTCTTTTTCCAAACAAATCAGTTTTTTCTTGCTTCCATGCTGTTTTTATCACTCTTCCCTCTGCTGAGAATTCCCCCAATACTAACTACTAGTTATTTGTGGATGTCTGGAGTAAAGAGGGATCCTTCAAACACTACATACTCCTGGAAAGACATTTACTTTTCCCAACTCACCCAAACTCTCAGCCTGAGAACCATTGAGGTCAACATAATTCATCACGCTATTTATCTCTCTTTACATTTATCAAAAGAAACTCTGCATTCCTAGATATTTTTTTATTCACAGGCTCTAATTCTCATGAAACTCAATGAGAAGTGAGGTAATATTATCACTGACTATAGTGATTTGAATTGTAATTGTAATTGTTATCTTACGTTAACTGAGCAATTTATAACCTTGCTATAACCAAATGCTTGCCCTTCATTTACAACCCATTTGTTTAGCTTATTTTCATTCCTTTACTTATTGTAATTGTTATTTTGTGTTAATTGGGCAATTTATAATACTTTGGCTTGCCAGTCATTTGCAGCCCTTGTTTGCAGCCAGTTTGTGCTTACTCTAACTAGCTTTTATCAGTGTTCAAGGACTTCTGAGCCACACTTGCATGCTCCCCATTAACTGTAATCAAAACATAACCCATCAATAGATGCCAACTTAATGTCACTATCTCCACCTCCTTTTTTTGAATTCTATAAAAACCTTAAGCTCTTTAGACTCAAGAGACAGATTTGAGATTTCTCACTTCTCCTTGTCTGTCTACCACACAATAAAACTCTTATCTCAAAATCTTGTCACAGCATTGACTTCTCTGTGAATGAGGCAATGAGCTGTTCCTGGGTAACAGTAAGTATACCACAACATTTCATTCCCTGTCCCCTTCTCATATTTATTTAACTTTATATATTTATGTCATATTCTATACATTTTACTTATCTTTCTGCTTCTCCTCTTTTGAAAATATGTGACACAAAGGCAGGATTTTCTTAACTTTGTTTACTGCTGTATCTTTAGGAGTTAAAAAAATTCCAGACCATATTACTAAGTAAACATTTGATGTATGAACTTAAATAAACATTTGTTGCATGAAAACTTAAATGCTTAGTACATAGTAGATCTTTCACAAATGCTTGTGAAATATATCAAGGAATTTATTTTATGCACTGCAATAAAATAGGTGCAAGCTGATTCATATTAAATATAATTGTCATAATGAAGCAAAACTTTCAAGTTTAGATTTTATTCTAATAAGAGCAAATCAAAACAATTTGCATTCACCATCCTGAAGTGATTTAAAATTGACTATAGTTTATCTAAAAAATGATTGATACAATTATTCTAAGATAAGAAATGTTAGATTGAAAATTAACATGAGGCTCCAGTGATTTTCTTAATTCCATTCTGCTTATTTCCAACCAAATATCTTTCTTAGATATAGTAATTAATATATGGTCTTCTTTGTATGGAATTTTAAGCAGTTTTTATGGGTTTAATATTCGTGCATTTATCTTTTCTTTGGGAATATATTTTTAGTAAATTTTTATTGAAAATTCAGTTGTCTTTACCATTAGCATTTCTTAATACAAGTGTTCCATTTTTCTAATATTCTCATATTTTCTGGCTATAAATTCCTGTAGCAAAGTATACCTATTCTCCATAACCTAATACTTTCAGTCTCAGCTACTAAAATAGGCAGATGCCCTTAAACTGATGCTCAAATTCCAGATATTCCCTACTCTTCAAAATGAAGATAAAGTTTCTTTTTAATTGTTTTTTTTTTTTTGCTAGTAATAATGGCTGTTACACTTTGAATATTATTTATACAAGAAATGGAGAGAAAAAATTTAACAGATGTTATCTTTTAATAAGTTCTCCTCCTAGAAAGAATGATTCTCTTCATATAATGTTTGTTGCCAGCGCTTTCTTTGTATCAATGCCTTTTATTTGTTTCTTTTAACATAACCCATCCTTTAATACAATATGCATATTTTAAAAGGCTTTCATATAGCGAACAGGTTGACTAAAGTGTTTTAAAGCCTGATGCATCCACACAACCCTTCTATGGTAATCATTGTCAATTTAAAGGTAGAGGGATTTTGTTTTGTTTTGTTTTTTCAACTCGATGTTAATGAGTAGTAGATATAAAGAGATTAAAACCTTCCCTTCTTTAAGTTGGCACACAAATATACATTGTTTCCTTACAATCTATACTTACAAATTTCTGATAAAAAAATGTTCAAGATCCTACTTCTCAGGTTGTAGCTTGTCTGCTTCACTTTCCTTGTTCATTTCTCCAGCTTTGTGACCTTAATTCACTTGCTCACACTGGCCAAATTCGTTGCTGCCCCAAGGCATTCTCAAATGAATTTTTGTATAATCTGCCTCATGTCCAGAAAACTTTATTCACTTTTACATTTCGTCTTAAATGTCATTTCCTTAGGGAAATTTTTTGTCAACCATTGAACAGTTTAGATACAACAATTATACTCTCATGTCTGTCAAAGATGGAAAATAAGAGTTCTGTGAAGGAAAATTGTGCCTATAAGGAATCACACAGTAAAATTAATAAATATGTTTTGGCACTTGCCTTTCTCTGTTTGGTGTAGGAAGCTGTGTTAGGTAGGGCAGAGATATTCCTGTGTCTTTTTGTTTTGTTTTATTTTGTTTTTCTTTTTCTTTTTTAATAGATATGTACAAGAATGGGTGAAAGAAAGAGAAGAATAAGGATAAAGATATTTGAACATCTGGGTCTCCTAATCCAATTAGTGGTGGTAGAAAATGTTTTGTGGCTTTGTGACAACTGGTTTGGGGGTAGAACTCACTGTTATTCCACAAAGTTATTGCAATTGCTTGAATGAAAGTGCTACCCAAATCAGTCATCCTCAGTAAAACCTGGCTTACAACACTGTGCAGATGCCTGCAGCAGTTTTGTTGGCCTCATGATGGATCTTAAATCAACCACAGGGGCAATGGGTTCACTGACTTTGGAAGGTTCAGGCAAAGTATAAATCTTGCTCTTTTTCTGTCTATATACTTGATATTATTATATGAATGAATAGCCAATGGTTGTAGATGAGTAGGCAAAAACAAACCTGATATTGCATTAAAATTTCAGGAGTTTTTGAGGAATGTAAGCAGATATGATTCGTAAACAAACAGTGCTTTACTCAGAGATAATACTGTATTTTACTCAAATTTTAAAGGCAAGAAGAAAAAAATATCACATACATACACATTTACCATATTGTGTTATGGAAAAATATGAAATTACTTTCTTAAGTAATAACTTGTTTTATTATTTTGTTCTCTGATCATTTTCAAAAGTTTAATAAAAAGCAAAATATTGCTACTCAAGAAAAGTTGAGTTTGAGAATTGTGACATATTGGTATGCAAAACAGGAAGTTAGGTGATATACATAACACTATTCAGCTTGTTTATTTCACAATATATCCAATAGAAATCAATGTGAACAGTAATCATTCCCAGTGTTTGTGTATGTTGCAATACTAAGACACTGGTCATTGAATTGAGATAGACCTGGGTTCAAATTTCAGCTCTTTATTACTAACTTGGTGACCTTGTCCTATTTAACTTGTGTACTTGGGTCCTAGTTTTGTTTTTGTTTTTTGTTTTTTTCTCTTTAAAATGCAAAAGTAATACCCACAATGTGGTTAGAGCATTAGAGGTAATGACATATTGTGACTCTGTTGTATTTTATGTCATTATTATTGCTAATAATAATTATAAACATATGGGAAAAAAGATTATTTTTTAAAAATCTATAGTTATGCTTTTCTCTTTTATATCTCCTTATATGTAATTGTCTCCTAGTTAGCCAGAAGTATTCAGGTAATGTAGATTTTAATAGCAGGAATACAGTGGAAACAATAGAATAATTGTATAGCATTTGATAAAATAGATTTTCTGGACGTATATGCTAACTGTATTAGTGATGTTTATTACAAGTCATGGCTAGGGAGCTAGGGAGCACTTAATATATAACATAAAGGAAAATTCTCACCAAGACAAATATGGAGAATCCATTCTACTTTCTGTCTGCTGGGGTCAGAAGGACATCGGTAGATTAGGAACACAGTCTTTGATACGACCCCAATGACCCCACCTTCTGATATTCACACTCACACCAGACAAAGACTCACATCAGACTGGAGACCAAAGGCAATCCAGAGTGCAGTATGTGGAATCGAGCTTCCCTCTCCTTTACCTCTATGTAGTATTCCGCTCATTCTTCTAGACAGAATCATTCAATATTTCAATTTGATCTCAATGACAATAGCTATCAGTAACCTGGTTAATGTCCATAACAACATTTTGATCCATCTTTGCATAGTGATTGAAGAGCAAGTGTTCTGATGCCAGACTGCCTGGCTCTTCCACATTCAAAAAGCACGATCATGGACAAGCTAAATTGTCTAATTCAACTTCATCATCTGTCAATTGGACATACGAATACTATTTTTGCCTAGGGTTCTGGTAGGAATTAAATGAGTTAACAAATATGAAGCACATGGTACACAGCCTGACATGCAGAAAAAGTGGAGAGATCATGCCTGTTCCTTTCCTAGGCCTGTTGTAATAAAGTACAACAATCAGGGTAGCTTCAAGCAAGGGAAACTTATTGTCTCACAGTTTGAAGCTCGGGATCAGAAATCATGGTGTTCACAGTGTCAACGCTGTCTCCAAAAGCTCTAGAGTAGAATCTTATGTGCCTCTTCCAGCTTCTGGTGGCCCTAGGCATTCCTTGACTTGTGGCAACATAACTTTAATCTTTGCATCCCTCTTCACATGGCCATTTTCCTTCTGAGCATCTCTGTCATCACATGGTTTTCTTCTCTGTGTGTATCTGTGTCTTTTCTCCTCTTAAAAATACACAAGTCATCTTGTATTAAGAGGTCCACTCTACTCCAGTGAGACCTCATTGTAATTAATTATATCTGCATTGACCCTTCTTCCAAATTAGATCACATTCTGAAATACTGGGGGTTAGGACTTCAATATATCTTTTGTGCAGACACAATTCAACCCATAACACTCTGCTATTCCTCATCAAACTGGAACAATTCTGAGAGAGAAAGGTGGTTGCTATTCATAATTATCCTGGATCAAATAAGAACTGGTAGTAACTAGGCAAAGAGGGACCTATGTTCACCTAACTAAGAGTTACCCATGTGTATTCTGGTATTATTCTGTTATGAACCAACTTTTATTTCATATATATACTGGAAAAATTTAGGGACTTCTTTGTATTGGGCAATGTTATATGTTGGTGACACAGCACTTGGGAATGGTGGTAGACTTCAACAGCTGTACAAATTAAATAAACTTGTAATAATTTTACAAAGGAAATTATGGCAAACAGGAGGTTATTTTTATTTTATTTTTCTACAATTTTCTATTTTCTATGCCAAGGAATTTTTTTTTATTATTATTTACAGTAAAGTATTTCTTACACAGGCTTCGTATAAGGTATTTAAAGCAATCTGCTTGCTATTAACTATTGCAAAAGGAAATAAGATCATGCACAGTGATTAGGAACACAAAGCAAAAACTGCACTTACCACAAAAAAAGAAGTGAAATGAAATTAAGAAACGAGTTTGTATTAGCAATTTAAAGCTCCAAGTTTTTGTAATCACAAGGTTTTAATCTGTGCATTTGATAAAATGGATTTTCGGGATGTATAAGGATATTGTTTACCTAATGTACTACAAGAAATAAAATGCTAATTAAATTGGGAATATGCCCTCTTTTCAAAAATAGAACCTTTAAAAAACCATTATATCTGGTTTGTTTACTTTTAAGTTATTAATACAAAGTATTGATTCCAGCATGTGGTAAAAAACACTTTGAATGAAATCAAAATACTTATTAGTGTTAATAAAATATGAAATCATTTGTATAAGCACTCTTCTGGATACAGTTTTTAATTAATAAAATTAATTTTAGAATGCACTAATATTATTTGGCATGACTGAACACCAAAGGCCTGTCAATAGCTTTAAAGACCTAGTTGAGTTTTGTTCAACAGACACTAATATTTTCTACTCTGGATCAAGAAATGTGACATGTTGTTAAGAAAAGAAATTTATACACACTGTCTATAATGATACAAATTTCTACTGCTAATAATAGAACTGAAAAAACATACATATTAATAAATTTGTCATAGAAATATTTCTTGTGTCAGTTTTGAAAAGAATTCCATAAATAAGTAGTAGAAATTAGGTATTCTAACAACCTAATCTTAACTCTAGCCCTTAGAAAGCTTGTTCTTAGATCTTATATATATCTTGGTTGGGAGGTAGAAAATTACAAGCAGTATGAGGCAAAACACACACACACACACACATGTGTGTTCACTATAGAGTATGAAATGGAAGTGTTAAAAGATGAGAATAAGCAGTGAGCCAGGGAGAAATATTTATTCTTTTTTATTCTAAAGCCTTTTTATCCATGGATATACAATGACCAGACAGAAGAAATGAACAGAGTAAAAGATTAGTGTAGAAAACCCAAGAGAATATTCTATCAAGGAGGGGTAAGTGTCTGGAATTTGCCATGAACTATATTCTTTCATTGAATCAAGGCCAGTTCCATCAAGAATGGAATTATAGCAGTATTGTCAATCACATCTAAAGTTCTGCTGGAGAAGTTTGGGGTCTTTAATAAGCTCCCCAGTCCTTGGATTATTCAGATTGGAAACCCTATTAAATCAGATCCAGTGTGTTTATTCCTCCATTTTTAGCAGCATTTCATTTTTCTTAATTTACTAAGAACTCAAACCTAAGAATTCTCCCTAGGCTGTATTTCTGACTTCCTCTAAGAAAGTGGAAAAGTCATTTACTCTTCTATGCATTTCATACTATTTGTCAGGAGAAGTATTCATCTGTCTCCCACAGGGACTTGGCTTAATTTATATTAGCACAGGACTTTTCACTTTATATCACAGTTCATATAAAAATATCAAGCTTTCATTTCATCTTCATGCACTTCTTGCCAATTGCTTACCTGTTTTATTTCAAAGTAACATTTTTAGGATCAGTGTCAGTGTGATCTCTCAAGATATAGATTTCAGGACTGCATATCAATAAAGTGCCTTGATTTGTTTTCGTTTTGCAGTCAGAAAAAGTGAATTGAAAGTGTAAATTTCAGACAATGCATATATTGTAACATTTCAGGTCTCTTAAACTTTATGTGGGAAAATAGGGCAAAAGGTTACATGTTGATTTTTTTTGTTATTACTTTCAAAAAACCAAGTGCAAGTATTATTATATGACATTCCTGCAGGTCTTAGAATTTTCCTTGACCAAATTCACAGAACAAGACTTTAAAGTTTATTGCTAGAAGCAGTTGATGAACTTTGTAAAAAACAAAGTGGGAGGAATATGTGTACATGTATTCTTCCATTTAAATCTTGAAAAATATCAAATTATTACAATTTGGACATAAGTAGATTCCCGTAATATAGAAAATGAACCCGTAATTTGGAAAATGAGCTATGAGCACAATGCATTGGTAAATCAGAGCAACCGTACATCAAACATTTATACATACACACAACCCAAAACATACTCTCCATTTTACATCAGCTTAGAAAAGTATAAGTGTATAAATTTCTGTGTCAGCACAAGAAATTGTTGTATATTATTTCTGCCAGAGGGCTGTACAGTTGCAGCTTTTGTTTAATAACAAGATAATAATATAATGTGTGTGTGTGTATTTGTGATGGTTCCTTATAAATCAACTGTTAACTTAAAAGGTCGACCATAAATCATAGTATTCTACTTCTCTCTTACTGCTTTAAATTAAGGTTTCCCATTAAATATTTGTAATTCCATATTGATGAAGTAATATATACATTAAGGATTTAATACAGCACACACTATTTTTATGATAAAAGAACACAGTTTTCTGTTTAGTAACATTTCAGAACAATGGTGAATGAAAATAAAGACAAAGGCAATATGATGAAGCACCATATTGTAAAAATGGATGATTTACCTCTTGGTCAAAAAAACATTTGAAGCTATTATTCACAATTAAACTGAAGCAAATCAGGTTGGTTTTTAGCATCTGACATACGAAGGGAGACTGAATAAGCCCAATGTCTAAAATATTACAAAAATAATTAGTGAATATTCTTGACTCAGACAAAGATGCTTGAGAACGGAGGGGTGAAAAAATATAAATCACTAACAAATAGTGTCTACATTAAACTATAAATCTTAATTAGAAAATTATTTACAACAATTTATAAATTTTAAAAAAATAATTTTAATTTTAAAAAACTAACAGCAATAGCAAAAAGCAAGTATAATGAGAAAGGGCAATGAATTATGTTGACATCAAAAAGGAGGATAGATAAAATGAATGGGAACTTTGGGCCATAATAGTAAATCATTTATCTCTCATATGCTATCATTGTGATATTTCTCTGTGATTTTTGTCTCCTATTAATTTATTCAAACTTGCCCTCTGAAATCCCACTTTTATCACAACTTATTATATTGAAAATATTTTAGATTAGTCTTTCATTCTCTTAACTGAAAGTGAATACTGCTTTGTGTCTTCTTCTCACATATTCTGTTTACTCTGATCTTTGGGAAATGGAGACTCATGCAGTGTTACTTTCTCCTAATTCCTAATTCCCGGTTCCATCACAACTCTTCTTACCATCATACCATAATCATGATCCACCATGTTCCATGTCACCTGAATTCTATATTACTGATGTTTGCTCTCAGATACATCCAACATCCCATCATTAGTTAAATATTCATTACTTGATCACATTCTCCCCATTCCACCAAATTCCTATTACCATGCCTGAGTGAATAGTCCAACTCTTTCAAATACTGTTTCCAACAAAATCACCCCACCTCTAATTCTTGTTCTTATACAATATATCACTCACACATTCACTTTAAGTCATTGTACTCAAATTACATTTTCCACACATGGATTCTGAGCCATATTACAATTGGGAATTACTGACTTGTGGATTTCAAACTCCAAATCAGCCTCTCAAATCCATTATTGTATTGGCCATCATTTCTTCTTATCTGCTGTTACATTTTATCTTCATTGTCATAGAAATCTTTCAGTCCTGCTTCTCTTCCTGAGTCCACTCTTTTTCCATAGGTTCTTTACCCATATTTCCCCTTCTACAGTTAAAATAACTGATGCCTGGCATTCTAACCACATCTTTTTATCACACATTTCTGTATCTTATGGAGAAAATGTCACATTTGTATAATTTCTAGAACTGCGCATTTATAGCTTCTACCTTGAAGTCAGTACCCAGGGCATTAATTAATCCCTTCAGGGGCCCCAGTCTGTCTACTTTTCTCTCTCTCCTTATACATACACAGGTACTCATACATGTCTACATATATATGTTCATATGTTATCATGTATCTATCTATCTCTCTATCTATCTATCTCTCCATCCATCTATTTGATGAGTGCTTATTCAAATATATCATGAGTACCTATTGTGTGTATAGTTCTAGGCAGTTTAAATGCATTACTGGCCAAAAGAAGAAAAATAAATCTTCCTGCACTAAAGGACCTTACATTCTAATATAGGTAGATGGACATTAAAAGGTAAATACAATAATCAATTATGTAGCACGATAAAAGATGGAAAAGAAGGCAATTATATTAAACAGAATAGAAATAAGGTAAGGTAATCACCCTTAACCACTGGGGGAGGTGGGGAATGGGCAACCCATTTTAATTATAGCAAATAGGAGTCCCCATTAAAAAGGCTGATATATAAGCAAATGCTTTCTCATAGAAAAAAGAGGGGGAAAGTAAGATGTGGTGATATATTGGAAAATACCATTCCCAAAAGTCAGAGGATTCTGTTCAAAGGTCCTAAGTTAGGAACATTCCTGGAATATTCAATATTCATGCTTGGAATTACAATGTGGCTGTACTGGAGTTAATAAAAGGGAAACTAGGAGAAAAAAAGGGTCATGATTGAAGTATTGGGTGGACAGAAACTATAGGATGATATAGGCCATAATAAGAACTGTGACTTTCCTCTAAACAAAATGAGAAGTTTGCTCAGGGTTCAGTTAAGGAAACAGAAACCATCTGTATATTTAAAGTAGAAAGGGATATGATACAGAAACTAGCCACTTAGATGCTGGGATATCTGGGGAGCAAAGTTTACATTTTCCACTAGGGACATAGCAACACAACTAGTAAACTACTGCTTCACTATACATACAGTATTGGCATCTTGTATATAACGATTAATAAACCAAGTCCCAACTTTCTTTCATTTTATATCCTGTGGTCATAGGGAAACTACCTCCCCATGAGGCCATAGGTAAAGGATGATGGGTAGGTGACAATGCATTCCAAGTAAATGCCATGAAAGTTCAAACCATTTTCTGTACAATTTAATTGAATATCAGGGCCAATTTCATACATACCTCTTCTGGCTGATGATGGAGTTCTGTGGCACAACCCAATTTTATGACACAGTGGATCAGATAATACCCAGTTCATTAATTGCAGGTTAGAATACTTGTTCACCTCTTTTGCCATGGTCAGAGAGTCAAGCACTACCAGTACATCATAACAAGCCATTTTTAATCCCAATCTTATGGGACTGGACAGTGATTTTATACTGGGGTTTACCAAAGCCCCTATACTATACATTTATAACTGCCAGAAACTAAGCACTATTGTACCTGAGAAGTCATAAGGTACAATTGGTAGTGTATCTTGCATACAGAGAATACTATCAGCATATACTTTTGGCTCTGATATCCACACAAAACTGGTAGCTTTCTGGGCTTTCTCAGTATATGTGGTATCTGTTGCCTCCATAAATCTAAGAGGTTCAACAACCACTGAACTTCTTTCTGAGTTGTCAGGTCCCTAAATTTTCTCTGAATTTTTATCTTACCTTTTGGCAGGCATAAGTTACATAGGCACTTGCTGCTTCTCCTTAACTGACCCCCATAAGCATGATATCATCACTTGAATGGAGCAGCATGATGTTTCATTTACTATCAAGGTGATCAAGATGACAGTGAGCTTGATTATGTCAGAAAAATGGAGAAAAACCTTACACAGTGATGTTGTACTTCTGGCTTATCATATAAAAATATATCTTCTGATGAAATTTTCTAGTTGAAAAGAAAAAAATAAATAAATAACAGCATTTTAATACCAAGAGTCAGAGGCTAGGTTGATGGTTCCACTAAGGATAAAATAACTAGCACAGCAGGTGTAACTGAAGTCACCAACTGATTCAAATACTAATAATCCACATTATTTATCAATATATGTTTATCTTCAGAGATAGGTAATTCAATTAAGAGGTAAATCCAATTAATAATTCAAATAATACATGATAGGAAAACATAATCCCAGCATTTTCATTTTCATGACCTTGAAGGTGGTTCTAATAGTTGCAATACATCAGCTATAGAGTATAGCTCCTACAAATTGGACAGTGTAGAACACCTTGTAGGCATGGCAGAGTACAACCGATCAACAAGTTTGGAACAAAACTTTTTCCATATAATAATAAGATTCATTAGTGTTCAATGTTGTGTATATATTCTTGATCACTCCCATAAAATTTCACAAGGTTTGAATTATATGCAAAAGCAGTAAATTAACTATTGATCCCCTATCTAATTGGTTTAATTCCCTTTCTTGGCCCTAGCAACATGTCTTTGTAGGTCTACTAGTTTCTGGTGGAGAACTCATTATTCTGCTCCCTGTTATAGTGTTGGTGTAGAATGTGAATGCAATGCATGTCCTATGGTCAACTTAGGCTGCTACATGGGGGTGGATTGTGGGATCCCAGAGCCCAGGCTCCCTTCCTTAAAGGAAACAAAGCCCACAGCATGTAGCTACCTGTGTGACCTAGACATAAGTTGAAAAGTAATAAGCCTCCGCTGAGGAAAAGACCTAAGTTAATAAGTTACATAGGTATTTGCTACTTCTTGCTTACAAGCTCCAATAAGCATGATATCACAACTTGAATGGAACAGCATGATGTTTCATGTAATATCAAGGTGATCAAGATATCTAATTGGTTTAATTCCCTTTCTTGGCCCTGGCAACATGTAATTTTCTCCAGTCTGTACAGTTACTTCTTACAATAACATCACCAGCCCCATTTATATACTTCATGTGACCGTAGCAGAAACTCTGTTATGAAATGACTTTGTTCTGAGACCCTTTATATTGGCCCTCATTTTCCCACCCCCTTGTGGCGTGCTACTTTCATTTTCAGGCCTGCCACCACCAGAGACCCTCTCCTGTGTCTAAGTCCCAATAAAGCTTACGTCTGACTCAGTGCAGAGCCTGTTCTTTGGTCTTGCGGCTGCCCTGACCCGTGTGTACCAGGAATTGGGTCAGAACAGAGTCCAACCATGTCAAATATTGCTAATTAGTCATGTTGGGTGAGGGCTTAAACTTGATTATTAGACTTAACAATATGGAGCTGAATATTGAACTTGACAATATATATATATA
>JAQZBX010028331.1:16213-27959 GCA_029593785.1 Cabassous unicinctus | reverse complement strand
GTTTCTGGACTGACTGACAATAACAAGCCCTCCTATCCTCCAATTCGGGAGGAGAAACGGAGCTACAATTGCTGTTACGCACACCCAGTGAACTTGGGATGGTCTCCTCTTCTGTATTTTGTTGAGTGGTTCTCCACCATTCACCATCACTCGACCCAGAAACTCAAGCATCATTTAGGATTCTTACCTCTCACTCGTTCCCCCACATCCTTTTAGTTAACAAGATAAGGTAGCAATCGGTGTACTTTCAAAATGCCATATTTCATCCAACCTAAGATGCCAGGGTTTGTAATACACATCATTACTTTATGTATCTAAGAAAAATAAGCTCCCAATTAAACCATGACATGCCATTGACTGTTAGAAGCATCCAGGTTTCAGAGATATGAAATGATGTCGCCTCTTCTGAAAAGTCTTCCCAAATCCTCCCAGTTGTTAGAAAAAGAGAAACTAGGTGTTGATAGTAGATTATTTGCTTATTAGAGAACAAATATTGTCTGGGGATCCCAGAGTGTCAAGCCAAAGGTCCAAGAAGTCATTGCCTTTAAAGATTTTTTTTAAAGTTTTTATTATTTTTATTACTGTGCTCTCCCCCTCCCATGGCTCCCTCATCTGTCTCCTAGTTGTCTGCTCATTGTCTGCTCGTTGTGTCTGCTTGTTGTCTCTGCTCATTGTGTCCACTTGTCTGCTTGTCTTCTTTAGGAGACACCAGGAACCGAACCCGGGACCTCCCATGTGGGAGGCGAGCGCCCAACTGCTTGAGTCACATCCACTCCCTCTTCAAAGATTTTAATAAAGAAATATTTCAAAAAGACATATACCCAAAATGGCTTGATTGACTTCCAGATTCCAGTTGTTTTTAAAAAGCAATTTGCCATTCAAACCTTGAGTCTCCCATATAGTAAAGGGTACGTGAAGGAATTGATAAACTCTTCTCTCAAAGGATCTTCTCTGGGAGACAACATACATTGTGGCATTCTCCCACTCTCTATCTCCAGACCTGACATCCTGGAGACTAAAGACTGCTCTTTTTGAAGTTTTTTTGTCCAAATGCAAACCCACTTCTGTGCCTCTAAGCATGCAGTTAGGTTTGGACCAACAAGCCTCCTAAGGAATGACGTTGTTAACTATGATATGGTTATAGCTATAAATATATATGTTCTGGTTAGAGTTCTAATACAGAGATGCTGCGCGTGGTGCTGGTCTGTGGCAGTCTGTGTCATGCTTTAACCGTTTGGAGGAGGCCAGGTGTGGCCTGAACCTTCCCTGTATTTTCTCTTGACTTTGGAATTGTAAAGATGCCACTTGCCTCCCTCTGCCTTTCAGTGGGACCTGAGATCTACTCCATAAAGGGCTTACTAGTCACATTGTTATCCAGTATTCTTATTTAGGAAGAATTTTCAAAGGGACTTATAAAAATTTGAACTCTGAGACCAGGCCCCGTCCAGATACAGAGCAGTCCGTGGGTTCCCACACCCACAGCTTCAGCCTCGATCCTTCTCGCCCATTGGGAAAGAATCCAGGCATTTCTTTTAAATCTCAGAGGCAGCAGTAGCTTTTTCAGTGTGGCTGTTGACAAGTGCGTGTTTGCCATTAGATATCCATCCGTACTAACGTGCTGATAAGTAAACGGCCATTGCACGTCCGCTCCAATCTGCTCCACTGCATCCCCGCAAGTGCCACGATGCATGTGAGCAGCTTCTCATGTGGAGAAGTGAGCGCTGCTATCAGGATGGCGTCGTGTGGAATAATCAGCAGCATAATTGCTCTTTTTATATGTCAAATAAATATTTGTAAAAGTTATACTGACACAAATGAGATTATTGTGATATTACTAATATATTTTCCACGTTTCATTGCCTGGATAAAAACTGTTCTTTAAAAAAAAGTGGACACAGCCCTCTTTGAGCACGTGAGACCCTTGGACACCCAGCTAAGATGTTGATTACGTCCAAGGGAACCACAGCTCTGCCCGAAAACTGAGATGAAGACCCCGTAAAAGATGCAAATCTTCACTAGAATGTTTAGGAATTAAACAAGGAGTTTATGCTGAAAAGTGAAGAACTCTATAACTTCTCATGAAATGCCACTGGCAACCTCTGGATACAATTCACTCGAAAATCCCAGCTGAGACCCCAAAGGGAAGCCAGCTGTTCATTAAGCTGTCCAGCTATCATGTTGATTGTATTGTGTTTTGTTTTTTGCAGGAAAAAAATTTGTTCTCCCGGGAATGTACTGGATTCTTTATGTAAATACAAACTACCAGAGACTTAAATGCAATTGACATGATAGAAAGTCATGTAAATAAACTTTATCCAAAAAACCCCACAAACAAACAAAAACAAAACTCCTATTTCTCTTTGAAACTCAAACAGGACATCATGAGTGCCTGTCAGTTAAAAAAAAAAAAAAGCCTGTGTGATGATCTTTTAGGAACATGCACATGAGTTTCCTGCTGTATCCTAAGCTGAAAGAGAAAGCGGGAGGACACGAGATAGCACGCCCTGCCATTCCTTGCTTGATACCAAAGTTGTTCCCTCCTTGTACTGACTGTTGGTTGAAACTAATAAGTTAGTTGGTAGAAGAAAAATGCGATGTAGTGAGGTCTAAATAAAGCTTAATTAGCCAACAGTTTGCAGGTGAGTCTATCTCCTGGTATTTCAGCACCTTGGACAAAGTATAGTCTGCAGAGGTCTTTTACTGCCCCTCTATTTTTCCCATTTTTGCATTAACAAAGAAAGCACAGCTTCTGTGAGTCCTCCTAGTTTTGAACATCTACACCCGTCCAAAGAAAGACTTCAAGGCTACAAGCCCTCGCTCACCTGTGCATCTTTATGCATAGCACTAATAAATACTCTCAAAGATAAAGGCCTCCAGGTCAGAGCCTTAGTTGTTCTGGTCTGCACTTCTGTGAAGCCTATAGTTCCTTGGAGAGAGAAGACACTATATTTTTTTCCCTTTAAAAGGTGTTTAGGAAAAGATTTCAAGTAGTTGACCTCCTATATATCCCCCTTTCCCAGTCATTTTACAAAATCAAACTAGCAAAATCCAAAACACTGTATTCTTTTTTGGAGTTGACAGCCTAATCCAAATTATGGCAGAGTTGGCTGATTAAATTCAGGCTGTGGTATTAAGTTAATTTTGTCAAGGTATTTATTTGGCACAGGTTCTACGAGGTCATGATGGAAAGCCAGTAGATTGTTTGATTTTTGCCAAGAGTACACATAAAAAAATAAACAAGAGGAAAGAAAGCAAGCCCCATATAAAATAGGTGTCACACCATAAGGGTTAGTTTTTTGTTTTGTTTTGTTTATATTTTGTTTAGACCTCTCTGCAGGACTAGTTTGTGGGGGTGGGTGCAGAGATGGTGTAGGGTCTTATTCTCTGTTGTGGCCTACCTACCAGAACATGTGGCCCCCACATTTTTTGGAAGGGCAAGTGCTAGGCCAAAGGCAGGGTTGGCCACTTTCAGAGATGGCCCTTCCAGTCTTCATATACGTACATACTCATAAGTGGAAGATGTCTGGCCCACCTAGCTCACATCTCTGGACCTCAGAAAGCTACTGCAGCACAAGGTAGCGAACTAAGCAAAGCCTGCCATTGAGGGCCCATTGGCAAAGTAAACAGAGACCCAAAGAAGGACTAGGGCAGGGAGGTGAGAAGTCACTTTCCCCTCAAGTACCTGGAACACAGACTTTCCCTCTATAACCTTGGTAATAGGTGAAATCAGCAGCCCTGCCTCAAAATATACATTCACAATTCCAGGCTCATTCCTGAGGATCTCAGAATTGTCCTGTCCTCCAGAATTTCCTATGAAACTTAACCCCCCTGGGATGGATCAAATCTTAAACCACCCTATGTTATCATCTCAGAAAGGATTCACTACTAACCCACAGAGACCCAGAAGACTACCGAGGACTGATATCCAAGGAAAGGGAAAACAGCTGCTGAAAGGTAGAGATTTGAAAGAGATTCTTCATCATTATTTCCAGGCCATTTTTTCTACACAGAAGAAATGGTACTCCAAGGATGGTTAGTAATGTAAGGCAAGGAGCAACAAGAAACCTCTTCCGGTGCTTCCATTTTACTTCTCAGTAAAAGCTTAAAATATTATTCTAAATTGAAAAAAATGAGTGTAGATATAATGCAAAATTTGCACACATTTATCAGATTATACAAGACACTTCAAAGAAATGTCCTGCTGGCATTAGGTCACTTGGGTGTTTGCCCGGCCATGCCCACCCCCAGGCTCTCCTTTTCCATCATTCATCTACCCTGTCATCAAGAACAATTAGGTCGAAAAGTTTGAGAACCTATTGGGCAAGGGCCAGGCCAGGGAGTGCCACTCAGAACCTTTCCGTGGCATTTTCTGGCATCAGGGCACACACAGCCAACTTTAATTCATACTTGACTTCAGCTGCTTTTAACAGAGAAAGGGATGACTTTTATCCACATCCCTCCAAAGGAAAAATAATGTACTTAAGTTTTTCTTCTCAAGCTAAAGGTATTTGTTTATTACTACAAATTTAGAAAGACCTATCTCTAGTTAGGGATTAGAACTAAATTTCTGCTTATGCTTTATCAGCATGGTCATCTAGAAATCATTGGTCAGAGAACAGTTTAACAACTGGTAAAGATAAGACATGTTGTTCCCCAAGTTTGTGCAGATCAAAAGGGGGAAAAAAGTGTTCATAGGGAATCGTCTGGAAAGTAGCATATATAAATACTATGACTGTTTAATAACTATAAATTGCAGGGTGTACAATTCAGAGAAGAGTTAAGAGTGAATCTAGTAGAGATAGGAGCGTAGCAAAAAGGAGTAGTGTATCTTCTGCAGCTCATCGCCAAGTACTTAACGCAGAATAAGTGCTCAATATATATTTAATTGATATCACACTCACTTAAATGGAGAAAGTAAATGCTTACCTGCCCCCCCCCCCAAATAACAATGGCCACCATTTCTGAGTGCTTACTGGGTACCTGGTATTGTTCTTCGTGCTACATATGTATAATATCACACTTCCAGAAACTCGGCAAGGCACATCCTATTGGTTCTCCCATTTTACAAGTGGGGAAACTGATATCTAGAGAAGTTATACATGAAACCCAAGGTCATTGAGCTAGTAAGCAGCCAAACCAGAACCTGAACCGAGCCAGTCTAGGCCCTGAACCACCACAGCACACTGCCTTAAATACCTGCTTAGTTATAATATTTAGCCAATCTATACTCCAGAAGTGACACTGAGCATTGTATACATCTCATTTAATCCTTAAATATTTCATAGTATTTGTTATCTCCATTTCACTGATGATGGAATTTGGACTTGAAATGATTGTTCCAATATCATGCAGTGAGAAGTAAATGGCAGTTAGCACTCTCCCAGATCCAGTTCTGTTTGGTTCCAAAGCCTTTGCTACACAAATGCCCCCCCCACACACACACACGCACATTTCCTGTCTCTTCAAACACTTCCCAAGAATGTGGACAGTAGGTCCATCCCTGAGCTCTCCAAACAAGAGGCTCCTATAGTCTGGCTTCCCTAGCTTCTGCTAAGCAACAGGCAGCCAAAGAGGTCTTGCTAAAACCTTGACTCTGGGCAAATCCCTCTCATTTTTGTCTAGGAAGACTCCAATTTACTGCAGCTCGTGTACTTATGGGTAATATCTTGGAAAAAGTGCTGATCTCAGCCTTTCCCAGGCGAGTGCTCTTTGTGCCACAGGAGCAGGGAGAGAAGCAGTCTGGAGAGGCAGTACTTTCAGTCTGCAGCTAAGTACCATTGGGGCAGCTGATAAACACACTTAGTGAGGGTTATGCCAGTTTCTGGTTCTGGGCCAACACAGCTCTTAACCATGTTCGCTGGGGCGTAGGTACCTGGGCCTTAGCAGCAGATGGGGGCAAGCCCACCTGGCAACAAGATGACTCTACCAGCCGTTTGACTTGCCATGTTATTCACCTCCCATTCCCACTGGCACGTTTGACCAGTTCGATTAGAGATCTCTCAAATACCTGCAATCACCTTCGCTGAATGGATTTGTGACACAATCAGTACTGTGCAGCTGCACCTGGAGGGAGGCATTTTTTTCCTCCTGGGCAAGCCGATTTACCCATTATCCATCCTCTCTCCTCCAGATGTTTCTGACTAGTGCTGCTGGCACAGGCACAGCTAATTAGGTTTGTTTGTAGAAGTACAGGCCTGGATCCCTATGTGGCTGGATGCAATTTCTCACTCCTCTCATTTGCATTCACCTTGCTCTGAGCAGCCAATCAGCTCTGCCACAGCTCTGTGTAAAACTCAGCTCTGCTTCAGGTACACTCAATCAGCAGGTATTTATCGAGCCCCTACTATGTGCAAACTGCAAAACCGCCTGCAAAAAGCAGGCATGCTGGTTGATTTGTTGCTATGAGATAGACATTAAAATGTTTATAGAGTGTGATCTGTCAAGATTTTGAATGCGTTTTAACATTTGCCATATGCAAAAGAAACTACTTTTAACTTAATCAGTTCCCTGGAAGGGGGAAAGGGGAAGATTACTTCGGCACTCAAACCAGGATCCAAAGAAACAAGTTGAGAAATATTTTTTTAAACAAATACTAAATCTTACCAAGGAGGGAGTGGTGGATCAGTTTCCCTGTATTGAGGACCACCTTTGTAACCGTTGACCATGACATGTCCACTGTCACCACTAATTTTTATCAAGAAGAGGAGTTCTAAATTTGGAGATTTGTTTTGTTTTTGTTTTTTTACCTTGGGGGCCCATTACTTAAATGCTGCTATCCCTGGAAACTGCAAGAGTCTGCATGATCACCTTATACCTGGGTGAGGAGTACTAGGCAGCGAAAACACAGGGGAATATTCCTGGTAGCGTCATAAAAAAGCAGTAAAAAGCTTTAGGCTTCCCCAAACCACCTGGGAGACCCTTTAGGACTGGGAAACCTCACCTGTGGAATAGGAGTCTCTGTGGCATTGGAACTACTATGAAGACCAAATTAATTATTCTCTTCCTCAGTTTGCGTAAAATGTCTCTCTAAACGTACACTGATTTAATTTGGGGCATGATTTTTTTGTTCAGCAAGAATGTGTAGAAGAGCGTTGGCAGGCTGGGGTTGGCAGAAATGCAGAGGGTCTCATAGATGAGACTATAGAGCTGAACCAGGCTCAGCAATCAAGGCTAAATGTCTGGGTCCAATTTGCTAACATGCTGAATTATAGCTGGGAGAGTCAGTGAGGTCCAAAGCTGTCCTTCCACCCGCCCAAGCGTTGAGAAGGAAGAGTTTTCTCTTGTGAGAATCTGAAGAGATTCATGGAGCCATGTTTTGCCTCCCAGCTCCATGTGAATAGCCAGGGAATGTCTGATAGGAAATTTCCCAAAGCCCAGTTAGCCTAATATCTCACATAGCCCACGGTCCAGTCACCATTCGCTAGAGCAATGAGCATATTTCTTCATTGGCAAATCTCTTGAAATAGAAGTGGGAAAAGAATAGTGCATCACACCAAGTTGATTTGGGTTTTCCTTCATTTTCATCTTGTTTCCTGCCTGTTCAAATTGTTTCTTTGATTTATAAGAAAAGTAAGAAAAGAAAGAGAGAGTGTACAGGTGATGTGATACCACAGGGACATCACTTCTAAGGTAGAGACGGCTAGCTGTCCCTCAATATTCATTCTCTCTTTTCTACGTAGGAATAGAATGCTGTGAATAATGAACATGTTCCCTGCGTCACTTGAACGAGGCGTGGCCACCTGAGTTCAGTCTGACAAACTGAAACATCTGGCAGGGTGAAGGTACTTAATTTACTCTCTTCTTCTCCTCCCTTTTTCCATCTTGTTACTGGGAATGCCTGTTACCATCTTGAACCATGGGACCAAAGTTATTCACAGGAGAAAACAAAATAGAAGAGCCAAGGTACCTGAGGATGTTGTGAGAAGAAGATGCCATAGCATCCCTGGACTACTTAATTCCACATTTAATTTACAGGAAAGAGAAAGAAACTTCTCTGTTGTGTAAGTCACTGTTATTTTAGGTTTAATGGCATACACAACCAAGCTGAACCCATACAGTGCAAATTCCTCTTCTGTCTTTTATTCATATGACTCCAAAGAGTTGTGTAGAAATGTCACCCTAAACTGACAGCAGGCAATCTTAGAAACAGAAGCTGATCTGCCTTATTAGACCTACTAAAGTGAAGTCAATATGTAGATGTAGCAAATGGGTGAGCATTGAAAGCAGGGGTTGGCAAACTATGGCCCAAAGGCCAAACCCAGCCCACTGCTTCCTTTTGTAAATAAGGTTTTATTGGAACACAGCTATGCCCATTCATTCACATATTGTCTAAACATTGCCTTTGCACCACAATGGCAGAAATGAGTTGTGACAGAGGACATGTAGCCCGAAAAGCAAAGAATAATTATTATCTGTCCGTTTCCAGAAAAAGTTTGCTGATCATTTATCTAAAACAAGTCTGTTGCATGTCAATTAAAGTTCTTTATTGTTATTCATTGTCAAGAAAGTTTCACTAGAAAAATAAAATCGTCCAGTATCAAAGTAGAATCATTTGCTCCCCCCACCATAAAAAAAAAGTTAAGGAAAGACAACAGAGAAAAATAAATGGATGCATTTTGCAATCAATTTAACAAACATACCTCTCAGGAAAAAAAAAATCATGGTTAAGTATCACGTCACACACTGCTTACTAGGCTATATCTCATTTCTTATCTACAGTAGTCTGAAACTTGACTGATGAAGCTCCATCATGCGTTTAAATGTACGCTCCTTCTAGCATCCTCTCTAAGTGCCACAAGTTTCACAGAATGGAGTTCAGTGCCCTGGAAGCAGGAAATCAGGAAGCAGGATTCACCAATGGATTTGGAAAATACTGAAAGTATTCACAGGATTTGCCAAATCCATACTGTCCATCACTTATAGTAAGTGCTCAAATATACTTGTTAGAATAAATGAATGAATAATGCGGTGTTTTCAGGTCTCAGAGGAATTATATTACAAGTCACATTTGAATGTTTTTATCTCTCCTTTTCCTAAATGACACTTTGCTTGCTTATCATAACCTTTCCAAGCCAAGCTAATGCTAACCACTGTGATGCAGCTGAGGCTGCCACTCTGTGGGGACCCAGGCTAGGCGGGCAGGCCTGAGCCAATGTGTTCCACTACCTGGGCAGCTGGCAGATCTGTTTCTACTGAGAGCCTATTATATGCTAATTACTTTGGATATAAAGTCAGGAAATCTGCCCTCTAACGGGGGAGAGAGACTTGTAACAAATAAACGCCTTTTGGTCCTGCCTTAGGAAGTACAAAAGCGATAGGTATGGGTGGCAGGGGAGGGGATGGGAGCCACCTGAGTATCCAGCCTGTGAGAGGGAATATGAAGAATATATTGGACGTGCACTATGGAATGCTAAGCAGCGAGGAGAAGCAACAGACCTATGTACATAGAACAGCATGGATGGATCTTAAACACAGTGCTTAAGGAAAAAATAAGAAATATAAAAAACAACATATATATATATAAATGTATATATACACAACACACATATATGCATCTACATATAAACTCCATTCATTCAACATAAATAAAAAATAGGTGCATACAAGTAATATATGTTTTGCAAAAATACATGCAAACAGAAAGATACCCGTTAACATAATGTTTCTTTATGGAGGAAAAGGCAAGGGGGAGGAAAGGGAGAGACGGAACACGGAAAAAAGGAAAAGAAGAAAGAAAGGCAGAAGAATGGTTCTCGCTAGGACCATAGATGAAAATGTGCTATGAGCTCCATCTCTCTGAATTCAGTTTCTTCACCTGTAAATGAGGGTAGAGAAAATCCAAGCAGAATGTATTGAGAAACCTCTGCAGCCCTGCATTATCAGTTGCACTGTTTTATTTAACCCTCACAACAATCCTAGGAAGCAACTGTTTTAATTCCTGATTTACAGATAAGGACATTGTGGGCTTAGGGAGAATGTGTAACTTGCCCAAGGTCACACAGATAGTGGCTTGATGGATGGGCCTAGCTATGGATCCCATATCTAAGGCTACGTGTATGCTCTTTGTAAACAGCACCACACTCACCAAACTGAGTGCCCTAATTACTCCCCAGATATAAAATTCTATTATTTTGTGTGTCCAGGTAGATACTCCAAGGATGATAATCAAATTTCTAAAAACTACTATTATGCAAAAAGGACTTTTTAACTAACTCACATTTATGTCCACACCTGAACTTTGATAGGGCGGCCTCAATTCAACTCCGTGAGGGGACCTCATAGAATGCTGATGATAAGACATTTTGGAAATCTCATTTTTAAAATCGAATGTTTCAGCCCAAAATAATTTCATTAAAGTTCTTTTGCTTTTTTCATTCCCCTCCCCCTGCCCCGTTCACATCTCACGCCCTTGAACACCTCCACAGAGCAAGGGCACGTTGGCATTCAGGCACGATGCCACACGAGCTGGCACAGAGCGCGCACTGCACTGCCACTCTCCTCCTTGGGTGTCTCCCGCCGCCAGGATGACCTTGGCAACAGCGGTGCAACAGATGCCTTGTTTATGGTTTTTAATGGCTCCAGCTGAAATGTCTGGGGCTGTTCGCTCTGCCCTGATTTTGGTGCCAGCTGTGGAACAAGCTCCCACGTTGTTTTAGGGAACACGTTGCACAATGGGTGACTCAGATATTTCCACTGCCACTTTGTCTTTTACCGTGTTTCAGGGAAGACGTCCCAAAAGAATCCCTTCTGCATATCCCTCCTGTCCTGGATTTCATATCCTCTTCTGGCTTTCCAGAAGTTCTGCTCACTTTCATGCCATCTGGGCTAGGACTGGTTGGCTAGCAATAGGATTGGGCTTGGGAAGAGTTTTCACTTCCATATAGGAGGACATGTCTTGTATAAAATATACCCCCCAAACCTTTAAATATCATGCTTCATTTAATGCACCAAATAAATAAATAACCAGTTCTAATACAGAGAATTCCCAGAGAAGAGCAGTCGATACAATTCCTATTGTCCAATTTTGTAAAACACACCTGATTTAGCTTTGGGAAGAAGCATAAATGACATTCAAATGGGTCACTTAAAATCAAAGGTACATATAAACAATTAAAATCTAAAACCCTTAGCATTTTCTCTTTAAGGCACTACCAAAGCAAGAGCATTCCAAAAGGGAGACAAGAAGCCATGTCTACCTACCAAAGGCACCAGCACCAGCTCCACCTCAGCCTCTCTCCATCTGGAGAGCTCCTATCCATCCTTTAATGCACAGCTCAAATGTCACCTTCTACCTCCACCGTAAACTTTTCTCCTATCATACTGTCCGTGTCTTATGCTTGTGTGAAGTTCTTACTGAATTATGGCATCACCGTCTGCTTCTCTGCTTGTCTTCATAGCCACATTGTGAATTTCTGTGCTAAGATGAAGTGCTGTGTATCAGTTAATGGAATGGGTGTTTGAGGTCAGAATGACTTCTTGTTTGCAAATCCCACCTCTGTTCACCTGTAGGCAAGGAGTTCTTATCTAAGCAACTGAGTACAGGTTTCAGCTGTTAAATGGACACAACAAAAGGTGGCCTGTAGAATGCTGTCAAAATTAAATTAAACTATGTACAACACTTGTGGCAGTTTGATATTATTTATGAATTCCAAAAACAGATATTGCATTTGTTTGTAAACTGGTATGTTCCTCTGGGTGTATTAGATTGTATTAGACTCAGAGGTTTCACTTTTACTTTATTAAATCA
>JAQZBX010028331.1:0-16113 GCA_029593785.1 Cabassous unicinctus | reverse complement strand
TGCTTTGCATCAGCACCCCTTTGGCTGACTAATACACCACAGAAAACACAGGACTCAATAAATGGCTCTTCTCATCATTAGGTTGAGATGTCCTTAAGGGCATGTCTTATTCATCTGTGTATCCACAGCTCTTAGCCACAGAAAATAACAGAAGAATGGATGTGTTTTGGGGGAAAACGTTTGGCAAACTAAATGTCACTAGACATTAAGAGACACTAAGAGGGAAGCAGATGTGGCTCAAGCAGGTGGGCAACCGCCTACCACATGGGAGGTCCCAGGTTTGGTTTCTGGTGCCTCCTAAGGAAGACGAGCAAGAGAGCAAGATAGTGAACTGACACAACAAGATGACACAACAAGATGATGCAACGAAGAGAGACAGCAAGGACACAGTGAGAGACAAAACAAGCAGGGAGCAGAAGCGGCTCAAGTGATTGGGTCCCTCCCTCCCACATGGGAGGTCCCGGGTTCAGTTCCCAGTGCCTCCGAAAAAGAAGACAAAGAGAGAGCAAACAGTGAGAGCAAACAATGGGAGGGGAGGGGTAAGGGGGGGGATAAATAATTAAATACGTCCAAAAAAAAAAAAAGACAGTAAGAGAGGTCAGAACCAGATAATTCATTTTAGGCAACTAGTCAGTAAAGGAATTTGGATAGTATCACAACACACAGAGTTCTTCATAGAGCTTTATAGGGTGGATTGGCCACAGCTGACAAATAACAAAGAGATATAAACATGAAATAGAATTTAGGTTGCCTGCCCGAAGGGAATAGAAATAAAATCAGCAGAAGGAAAACGGAGGATAAAATGACTCAGCCACATATTTTCAAGTTGTGCTGGGGAAGCCCTCTTGCACGCTGCTAAGATGAAGGGGTTGGGAGAAGAAGCTTCTTTAGGTCTTGGGGCTTTGGATCTCTATCCCCATCCCCATTTCAGCTTTCAACCAGGGTACCTTCCCTTTTTTCTCTTTTACGTGAATTAATATCTTGGAACAAAGGGCTCCGAGCTTAAAACATTTGAAGAGCACTGAGTCCCACACTGCAGGTGGCAACTTTTCAAAGGAGAAGGACAAAAGGGAGGAACAATGACCACTAAAGAAAACGTCTTACATTTTAGAAATCAAAGATGAAACAGACAAGGAAGATAACATTTCATCAATCCATCAGCCAGGCATTTAAGGTTACGCATACCTTTATTATATCTTTTTTTTTTTTTTTAAGAGTCCTGTTTGCTGAAAATTAGAACGAAGTGAAAGTCCTTCAGAATTACAATGCAGCCTATCAATTTTTTTTTAATGAAGACTATTCCCTAAATGAAGTAAAATATAAGGTGTTGCATCAGACATTTAGACTCTCTACCACCCCCACAAGAAAAAGAAAAGATTATTTTGTAGGAAACATAAAAACAACCAAATGACAAGAAACATTCTATCATGGCAAACATTCTAAGATAATAAAAGAAAACAAGATTTATAGTATGAAGTTAATGTATTGTGTCACCATCAACACTAAAGGAGCAAGATTAAATAAGTTAAAAAATATTAGCAGGTATAGCACTTAGTAAGGGCATTAATTTGTGAAACTTTTGTGAAATGGGGTCATCACGGGCAAGAATAGCCACTGTTCTGTGTTCTATAGGAAATCAAAAGAGAGAGATTGTCCCTGTCTGTGGACCCACATTTCCTTTCACCCCGAAGAAGTTCTTTCCCTCTAAGAACGTCTGAGCTCTTACCTTCTCCAGGCAGCCTTCAGAAACTGACGTGAGGGTCAACTCCTTAGGCAGCCTCAAGTTGCAACACTTGGTGACTTTCCAATTTCAACACATCCATTTACAAAAGATGCCAATGTGCCATATCAACCTCAGTTCTCCACGCAATACAGCAAAAGCACATTTGAAGTGAATTAGTATTGATAATTAATTGCTTCTCTTTACAAAGAGGCTCAGGAGAAAGCTGGCAAAGAAAGACTGCCCTTATGCTGGACACAGTACAACAGGAAATTAGCCTCCATCTCAGAAAGGTTGTAAGATTTAAACCTACAAAATGAGCAATGATTTCTGAAGGTCTACCCTGAGTAGGATGAGAGGTGATAAGATTTGCCGGAAACGAGAATGGCTCCAATTCCACAATTAGGTTTTCACTCTTTGTGGTTGGTTCATAAAACTATTCATAAAAGATAGTTCTACATTAACCTAGTATTGAGAATCTGTCAATGGATCAAAATAACAAAGCTATCAGAAGGCCTAACTTGAAGAAATATAGGATATTAGTTTTTAGAGAATGTGCTACCTTTCTCCTGTACTCTCCTTATCTGCTTTCAGAAATTCCCCTTAACTTCAGATGAGGTATGGCTTCCTGATATATATAAAATCAATCAATCAATCAATCTATCTATCTATCTATTCCTGCTATATCTCTGAAAAGGAAAGGAATTAATACACTCATTCATACTGGAGTATTAGAGTGTGAATATGCTTTTCTTCTCTGGAGTATTTATGTTTTAATAGAAAATGCCTAAAGTGTCCATTGTTAGGTTCATTCCCTAAGGTAAGCCACTTTGGGCATTGCTCTTTGAACAAGACAATGAAATGATGGCATGGGCGACTGGAACCATGTTTGTTGTCTGTCCCAAGGATAGCCAATCTGTGGTCATAAATTCCACATGAAGAGACAAGTCAGGGCAAACTGATTGTCCCTTACAAGAACTTTAATTTAGAAAAATCAATAATCTCTTAGTTGTTAGTGGTCGAGGTTGAAAGTGAAAGGACATGAGGTAGAGTCCAGGCTATATTGAAGCAGCTAGAATGGCTATGTGAAAGCTAGAGGGAAAAAGAATAAAAACTGTGAGTGAGCATGGAAACCAGTTTGTAGAAAGAACCAAAAAAATTAGGTCCTACTGCTGTGAGAAAGCAATGAGGAAGGAGTAGCTGGACCCCAGCACTTGGTTCCTGGAGATTCCTACTTCCCATTTCTAGGGATACATCTCCCTACAATAACCTGTTTTATCTAGAATTAGCTTGAGTATGACTCTCTATTTTTTTTTTATTTATTTTTATTTTTTTTGCTGTCAGAAGTAACAAACTAAACCAGCTCTTGCCAAATTAAGTAGGCTCTCCTTGTCTGAGTCAATGCCACTTTTTCAAGCCCAAAAGGTTACCTTCCTTCAAATCCAAGTTACTTTCCAATTTAATATCTTGGTGGTAGTGAAGAACAGGTTAAAAAGTTTCAATGCAGAGGTTTAGGATATTTGGGAAGCAGTCCAAACAAGAAATAAGAAGTGCCTGAATAAAAGCAGTAGAGACGGATTTAAAAAAGAATAAATTAAAATTGTATATCAGGGTGGAATAGAACATGATGATGAATTAAAATTTGACCTATTTTCTTTGGATAAATCTGACTGGAGTAAGACTAAATAATGCACTTAGTCTAAGGTATTGTCAACATTAGAAATAGTCACCCTTTATTTTCACCTTTCATTTGTATTTTTCCCTGCCACTACACTGTGCTCATGTGGAACTCAATAAGAGATTTTTTAAAATATGAGAATAAATTGTAATGATCACACCTCATTTATCTGTCAACATTCTCTCCAACTAGTCACTTCACCAAGCATTACATTTTCTTCCAATCATTTAGTTCCCTATTTTGATTACTCTAGCCATTGTAGCTCAAGGACAAGATCGGATTAGAATTTGGGACATCTAAATTCACAAACCTATCTATAGCACAACTCCAGGTTCACCATACACATTGTATTATATGAGCCCTGGGGAGTGTTGAGCAAAATTTACATAAAGTTCAATGTCAATTTTTTTCTGGAGTTGTGCAAAGAAGGTGGTTTTTACTTGATCTCCAATAGGGTCTGCTAGGTACATCGGCAGTTCGTAAGATGGAGGAAGTCACCGCCCTCTTCTACACTCTAATTTCATTACCCCCCAGTAGGTCCACAGGGGCAGGGGCCTGTCGATTTGATTCACTGCATATAGCAATGCCATCTTACCTCTACTCAGCACACATCTGCGGTTGGTGAAGAAATGAAAGGATTCCACTAGCTCTCTGGGTCCCAGCCTTCCTTACTTTCCCTTGCAGGAAAAAGGAGGAGCTTGAATGGGTAGGGCTCTTCATACGTGGCTCTGTCACTTTGGCCTGCATTTGCAATGTATGCTACACTGAGAGTTTCTATTCATCCCACAGCTAGGAGTTGGGGGCCAGGGTGCTGGCTGACTGTCAACAGTCTATGAAATTGTTTTCTATCTTGGCTGATTGCTGCTTTCTATTTTGTACGTAATCTATTCTTGCTGAAACCCACCTCTCTAACTAACACATTACCTTCACCAGGTTTCCCTTCCCTTCATTGTATTTTTTTCTTTTTCTTTCATCACTTTCTGTTTGGCATTTTCTCCCCGCCCCCACCACCACTGTCACCCAATGCCTTTTTCTGCATCACCTCTTCAAAACAGCTGGCTGCAGCTGACACATTGTATTCATGTAATTTAACAAGTAAAACGTAAGAGGAGGGCAATAGCTCATCAATCACAGAATGGCAGAGCCTGGTAACATTATACTAATTGTTAAAACAAATCTTTTCTGAAACCTGTTATTTGTGCCTTTTTTTGTGCTCATGCGTTTTGTGTAATGCATGGAAAATCCCCTGTCATTTCATTCCATGTGGAGCTAGATGATTGTAAGTGTCCTCTAGAATGCAAACTCAATAATGGCAGGTATTTTTTGTCTGTTTCATTTGCTAACATATCACAAGTGCTTAAAACAAGGTCTGACACATAGTAGGTGCTCAATCAATACTTGGCCAAGCATTAATAGACACAGAAACTTTCTTTTCTGTCAGTTGCAAGGAGCAAAACCCGGAGGGATTCATCATATAGATGAAATTGCTTTATATGAACAATATCCTACATGTGGAAAACAGCTTTTATGTTGCTTTTATATATGATGTCATTATGATTCAGAATTGCCTTCAGTAGTGGGAAGGGATTCAATCATCTTTCCTATCCTAAAGAATATTTTTTAAGGACAGCAGACACAGGTTGCATTGCTTGTTTGAGGTCATGCTGCTGGTAAGCAGCACAGCTGTGACTCCCCTCTGTACACTGTTGCCTTCCCTATCATGTGAAACTTTGGGCATTGCTGCCCCTCACTGGAGTCTGAACTCTCTCGCACCATTTTCCTCACTAGTGAAGAGGGTTATGTAGGCTCCCTGGCATAAATCTAGCTAGGCAGGCATAGCAGCATCCATACTCCCAGTTTCCAAATCTTTCCACTCAACCCTGAATTGCATGTCTAGTCTTTCAAGGTCTTTTCCTCTGCAAGCAACGGAACTCTGCTCGCTCTCTGCATCTTCTCTTCACCTCCCTGTCCCAGCGCTAAGTTTGCACTGAAGAATGGATAAGGAAGGAAATAAAACCTCCAATTGCTAACTCTAAAAGAGGGTACACACCTGAAGCCAGAGGAATGTTGGCGTGGTTCCTGTGAGGAGGACCAGAGTTTCTCTGGCCACAGTGGCTGGGACACCACTAGGAAGTGGGTGCTTGGTGAACATGCGGTGAGTTCCTCTGGGGAGGAATGGCTTCCACCTCATTTTCGCCAGACTTATTTTCTGTAGAAGACAATACTGTGCTCTTGGCCAAATTCTCCACAAATTGTCAGACTCCTTTAGAATGGATCCTGCCCATGTCACTTTTAATACCCTCAATAATTCGGGGGCTATAAATGGCAGGAACACCTCTGGACAAGCTTTGCCAACCTTCTCCCTGAGTTTACAGTTGATCGTGCTTTTCCTACTCTGCCAGACACTCCTGCGTTTCAGGAAAGGTGGAAAGTGATCTGAGCCCCTTCTTCAGACCTGCTGGGGAGGGTAGGTTCTCAGAAGTGTTGCTGAGCCACCTGCCTCAGCCTGGAACCCCTGGGATGCAAACAGTGAGTCCTGTCTCTCTCACGCTCACTGCTACCATCTACAGCTCAGCTCCTGTGTTTATTCTTTTTTCTTTCTCATTACAACAGAATTCTTGTAAAATAAATGACAACGACAAAGGATAGAGCCCACGTGAGATTTTTTTCCAGCTGCATGGCAATGAGGCATTTACCTAAAACAGCTGACATAAACTATTAACTTGGGAGAATATTCGTACTGAGCAGGATTTGTCCAGACCTAAGGCAAACCACCCAGCCGTGAAGAATGGAATCCTCTTCTGCATTTACAAATGCACGAGCATCCACCCTGAAACTTAAAACACTTGAGTGCCAGCAGAGTTTGATTTTTTTGTTGCTGTTCTTTTTCCCTCTGTGGCCATTTTAAAACATTTTCTCAAACTGACTCCACCGAGGAGTCACTCACCTCACGGAATACATATCTCATCCCCCTTCTAGGTAAACCTAAGTATCTCCTGCATTTGTAAGATGTGTCTCAACCTTGCTCAGAAGAAAATGCCATTGCTTTTTACTTCCCTGGAGTCAAGAAGTCTTAGGAGTGGAGCTGACTGCGGTGTTGACAATGGCCTCAGGGAGCCAGGGGGAGGGAGGAGAGAAGAGGCAAGGACTGAACAGTGCCTGAAGGCCATGGAGCAGCTCCTTCCCCAGGAAGGAGCAACAGAGCCTGCAGAGAGACAGCGCCATCCGGAGTCCAAACCTGAAGATCAAATGGCATCTACCTCTGAGCCATTTGGACAGTTTTGCTTTCAAATTAAGGTCTTCTCTATAATTCCTTCGCCTAGAGGGGAAGGCGCTTTTCAAATTTCATTGTTAAAAGTCACTCCGTAGATGAAGGCCATCTCCTTGCAAGACTAACAAAGGGACAAATAGCCCCGATTGCGTTCACCCATGAGCGCTCCATGTTACATCCCCTGGCTCTGAATGTTCCGCCATGGCTCATGGCAACTGTAGCCTCCTTGGCCTCCCAGGATCCCAGGATTCAGTGTCTGTCCAGGTTGTGTGTGAGTGGCAGCTCATGGCTGGAGTATCACAAAACCATCTTACTCATGGCTATAGTGAGGTCCCCAACGATCATGGAGTCACCCAAGGCTGTTGAGCAAGTTAGGGGCAGACTTAAAACCAAGACCTTAGGACCATTTTCTCCTTTCCTCATCACTGGACAAAAATTGTCTCCCATCTCATGGAACGCACCTTCCCCACCTTTAAAATGTAAGTGCTCCTTTCGGTTTCACAGTTTTTGGAAAATTACATCTATTCTCTACCAACTTATAGCATATAAACTATGAAATATTTAGCATACTGATCAAGAACACATATTTTAAAAAAAACAATATTGAAGAATTAGCTATATTTTCTTAGAGGCATAGTTCAGTCTGACAGGAAAAAACAGATGACAAATGGTTCTTGAGAATGTAAGGATAAACAACTTTAGAAAAGTAGTCCCCTCATCTTTCTTATCATCAATTTGTCAGAATGAAAAACATGCCAGAGTTTTATTTCAAAAACTTAAATTGTTATCTTTTTACAGAGTCTGTCTTTTCTATATTCCAAACACATCAGTACTCTGCATTCATTTAATAAATGCACAACAGGAATAATCAGTCTTGAAATTAAAATAAGATCACCTCTGCACTGTAATATCGATGCTTTTTCTCAAGAAAAATATAAGAACTTACCCTGTTCCTCTTCATTTATAATATTCATTATGTTGCCACCTCTTCAAAGTGTTTTAACCATTTCCTCGCAGAAAGTTATAGTGTTAATTTATCTGTTTTTTAATTTCCGAAATACAATTAACTGGTTGAAACTTGCACAACTCAGCCACTTATGTTCTCAAAATAGTCTCTTATTTCTGAGACCTGCCCACAATGGGGACCTCACGGTCCCACAGACCAAGAGCCAGATGGGTTCCAAGACTTGCTCCACCACTTTCCAATGACCATAGTCAGGACAGGTGGCTTCTCGGGACTCAGCAAGGAAATAATTCCTACCTTGCTTACCTAAGGTTGTGAGGCCCAAATGAGGGAATGCTTATAAAACCCTGTCAACCAAAAGGCCTTATACAGTGCAGCATGTAATTTTTGAATCCAGAAACAGCTGTTTTCATGCAAATATCTGCAAAGAGGATTGAAATGATTAGGGTCCAGAAGCACTAGTTTCATTTTCATGGTGTCAGAATAACAAGGCAGTAATAAGCAGCCCACCCAATAGTGCAAAATCCAATTAACTACATATAGACGGCACGCAAGTACCTGCTTATGTGTGTTCTCATACACTTGGAATTGCATGAAATTAAGAGTCTTTCTTAACAACCCGAGCTTCTATTTAGTAAAATCACTAGGATGAGCAACTATGTTTGAACTCTATCGCTACAGGAAGCCTAACCAGATACCCTTTTTATTCTTAGAATTCCTACAGTACCTTGAGCTATATGAGCTGTATAATGATATGTATACACTTTGTTATTAATTATTATTGTTTGCCTCAATGGAGGGTAAGTTCCTTAAAGAAAGAGACCCTGCCTAGCCAATGTTTGTATACCCCATGGACCCTCATGTACTGCGTTGTCCTTACAGGTACTCATAAATTCTTATTGATGATGGTGGTGGTGGTGGTGGTGGTGGTGGCTAACAGTTACTAACAAGTACTATGTTTCAGGCATTCTTAAAGTTTCTTATGTAATAACTAATTTTATTCTTAAAGTAACTTTATGAAGTAGATAATTATTATCCTTATTTTTCAGAAGAGTAAACTGAGACAGAGAAAGTTTAAATAACTTGCTCAAGATTACACAGCTTGTGTCAATTCCAGGATAGAAGCAGGCAATCTGGTTGCAGATTCATGCTTTGAACCTCTATTCTGCCTCTCAAATTAGTAATCTATGGACAGGCAACTGGGATTCTCGTATCCAGGTGAGCAGATTATGTTACTAGGGCCAATATTTAGCATGCTGAAATGAGACTGGTGTCCATTCAGAAAGTGCTTGCTCTGAAGGCCACTTTATGCTTCATCATGGGATGAGAACTGGAGACAGGATGTAAGTGGTCCTGATTTATGGATGTGGACAGCTTTGCCCCTGAAACCAGATAAGACAGCAGGTATCTTGTGATCCTTGTTTGGGCAGGATGTACAGGAAAGTTCTGGTATTCAGGATATGACTCCATAACTCAAACTCATAACTCAAACTCATAAGTTGAGTTAATGATGAATTTCTCATTTAACTTCCTCTTATAAATTGATCATTTATGATTACTTCTAAACCCTTTAGAAACCACCCTATATTTATCTACCCAAACATGCATTCAAGTTTTTAATTTGTTTTGTTTTGTTTTCCAATGAAAAGCTGGGGGGAAACGTCTTCTTTTTGATGCCTAACTAGCATAAATAAACCACAATTCGTAAATTCCTTTCAAATAGCCATACAAGTGGCTAGCAAGTCAAAGGCAACAGCTCTGGAGAAAATACCACCACCAGCAGCAGCAGCAGGCTTGGCTAGGTATCCAGCCTATATAACGTATCACCCCGTTTTGAGTCTAAAGTGATAACCTGTATACAAGGCAAGCTAAGCACCTTTCACGGCATGCAGCTTCTCTCCTCATGCAGCTTCTCTCCTCAAGGGTGTGGAGAACAAAAGGAAGGAAAGATCCAGCAAGGGGGAGATGCAGATTTAAAAATTACATATGAAGGATGCAAATCAATAACCTAAGGTGCGGCTGTCTTCAGCTTTGTTGCCAATGTGCTGTTTCAGAAAGTCTTTTATGTAGGCCATGGGGTATGTGCTGGGATGACAGCCCTAAGAATGACTTTGATCAAAGCACAATTATTGGACTGGGCAACTGAGCAACCATTACCTGGCAAAGATTTCCACCACTCAATGAAAAGTACAGCTCTGAACCTTCTTTGTGGGGCCACACTTAGCATGGCATGCATGAGGGAAAGCAGGTTTAGAATATGTCTAGAATAGGCTAGGCTGTACCAGGTGGCCCCTCCCATGCCACATTATTACATATTATCCTCGTGACACGTAAGCTTGAGTGTAAGTTCAGATCTTGCTGATTCCAAAGCCCATTTTCTTTTCTCTACTCCTGCAACTCTCTTAGGCGGGGTGATTTTCTTCATTTGGCAGGAGAGGAGAGTGAGGTGTAGAAAGGGTAAGCCACTTAGATAAAGTCACAATGACTTTTTTGTTTTACTCCAAATCCCTACTTGTACTTGATTGCTGAGGACCTGGGACAAGTTCTTTTTAGACAAGGACAAGGGTGGTTTGTATTTCACTCATGTAGCAGGATGCAGCATACTGCATCAGAGAAAGTTCAAATTCCTAAATAAATATGTGGCATGACTGTAAAAATGGGAAACTGATATAAAAAAAAGCTCTGATACTAAAAACCCATCTGTATGGTCCATTTCAAATCAGATCCTAACTGAAATGCATACCTATTCCAGAGATCTTATACTGAGACTCAAACTCCTTTGAAATACCACTTAGCATCATAGCCTAAGATCGTGTAAAACAGTCTCTTAGAGAGTCAATGGTGGTAAATCTCTGTTTCCTCATCTGTAAAAATGGGATCATAATTGTACTTACCTCTTGGGGTGCTGTAAGGGTTAGCTCTGCTATATTTGTAAAGTGTTTAGAATGGGGCTTCGTACATAGTGAGCTGTCAAGTAATGTGGACTATTCCATTGCCTTATTGCAGTGAAGAGATGGGAAGAAATAGGAAGATGAATTCATGATGCTTTTCCCAGGAATGATTTTTGGCCTGAAAATAGGTTGTTATTGGATTGGTAATTAGCCTACTCATAATGATAATGAAAATAATTGTATTGCTTTTATTAATTAAATAAAATCTAAGTTGAGTTGAATTAATGATTAACAATCATAATCATGGCCAGCGTGAGTCCCTAAAATGAGACCAATCTGTGTTGAACATATTGTCCCCAATCCTCACAGCAGGTTTGTATTATGTCCCTGTTTCACAAAGAGGTGCAAGTAACTAGTGTAAGGCCATAGCATAAGCTTGAGTGTAAGTTCAGGTCTTGCTGATTCCAAAGCCCATTTTCTTTTCTCTACTCATGCAACCAACAGGCCTGTATTTTAGCCTGGGAGGCAGGGTATATTTTAAGAGACATTTCCCCAGGGAGACTCAAAGTCTTGGTACCCAGCTCAAGTCCTTTGTGAAGCCCAAAGGAATATATTTTCAATTTGCATTTGAGTTTTAGTCTAACATTCAGAAGCTCTGCGATAGGAACATTTTTTGAAAACAAATACTGAAATAACAGAGTGATAAACATGTTGCTTTACAGTAATGGCAGGCCTGTTACACTTTCATGGATTTCAGAATGATTTCTCCTGCTGTTTGCCCATTGGAATGCAGTTTGGGGGGATAAACAATTATTTTACTTTTATCTTGCCTAAATGTTACTTTTTGTTAAAAATATCCTGCTGATTCTTCTTAACATATTTAGTGTTATAAAATTTTCTACATTCTGAATAGAATATAAGCTTTATAATTCAAAACAATGACTTATTTTTGCAATAGGAAGAAAACATGATCTACTATAGAGGTTTTTAGAATTATTTAAAGAATATCCCCTGTGTAGTTACTGTTTGAAGGATTCTTTATTTAAATCCATTTGAGGACAAAATGACCTAAGAATTAGACAAAATCATAGAAATCGCCAACATGCTCATAAACCAGCAATCCCCCAAATAGGCAATGAGTCTAACCCCCAACACTTTTAAAACTTAGGCTTCCTTTCAGTCTATCCATTTCAGTGGATACACTGGTATTCATTTCTAAGAGTTACATTGTGATTCAGAAATCAAAGTAATGAGCCTCTGTGAAATAAACACAATTATAATCAGTACCACAGTTAAAAAAAGAAAAAGGTTCTGCATTAACCCAACACTCTTTTTAAATCCACATGCGTGGCACGGCGTGCTGCTATAAACATTGTTATGTTTATATATGCATGTTCCAATAAATGATGCCCTGTGACGCTGTCACCTCAGAAAGCCATTTTCTTAGCCTCATGACACTGCCATTGAAGGCAATCCAAGAATGTCCTGGCCAGAGTCAGTTTTTAGACCATGAAAGAAAATCCATCACAAAATTTTATAATCACACACTTCATTGTCCTTAACTCTACCCAAACAACCTGAATTGATCAACCACGGTGTTTACTATACTTGCCTCCAAATGACTTCATTCTATACACACACATGTGCACACACACACAAGCATCCCACACATGGGTGTGCACACACATTCTTGAGTGAAGGACTGTGATATAATGTCATCAAGCATATTATAAAAATGTGGTGCAGACTTTTCAAACACCTCTAAACATGTTTGGAGTAATGACAATATTACTATAATAAGAATATCATTTCATAGATAATTCCTTTGAAGGTAAAAACATCTTTGGATGCCTAAGTTCTAGAATGACTGGTAAAAGTAAAATCACAGAATCCCGTAGTGAAACTTTTTATTTGTATATGTTTTTCACATAAGATAGATATATGTGCTATATTCACGATGAATATGACTATTTCATGAGTATATATCTACACATCAGTAACGACAGGGTGTTATAATAGCAGTGTGCATCCCACTGTTCTCATCTGAGTTTTCTTCAAGCTGCTTATGAAAACAAAGTAGTAAGCAAATTCTTCAAAGAGGGCATCGGATCCAACAGCAAATGAAAGTCATTTAGAATTTTTTGGAGTGTGAAAACTGTTTCTCAGTCAAAGTCTTTGCTGTGAGTTAGATTTTCCCCTTTTTCCTTAGTCAGCAAATTGGCAACTAGCTATGATGTTCCCGTGCTTATAGCATGGAGGCTGGTGCTCGACTCATTTATCTTGCAGTTTTAGCTTCTAGTCAAACCTGTTCACTGTTTCTCCCTTGTAGGCCTACAGAACTCCCTGTCTAGGTCTCTCCCACTTAATGAAACAAAGTGGGCATTTAATTCAGTTAACATGGAAGGTCTGGCTTTTATCGCTGAGGCTGCAGAGCCGTATCCATCACCTGCCCAGTGGGAATAGCCGTACTGACCTTCCTCACTCCGCTGTTGTGAGAAACAGCACACCCAACGGATCGTACAGCCTGGCTCAGGAAACATGTTATAAAATTCTTGTTAGTAAGAGCAACAGTTTATGTCCTCTAGCACATTCTGTGCTTTGCAAGGGTGTTTCACATTTGCACAGGAAAAACAAGCACATCAACAAACTATGGGAGGACAATTCAGAACTGCCAGGTAATTTTATCGATGAGTTCTTTGCTCTTTTCCATCCTTTGAATTTAATTTTTTAAACTGAAGGAATAAATTGGTCTTTCCAAACATACTCAAGCTAATTACTCCTGTTTGTCTATGAATGGATATTACACATGGCCTGGTTGTTGTTTTTTAAGGCCAGGAGCCTGAATAGATAAATCCTGGGGATTTGGAGGCTGGACAGTGTGCTAAGAATGCACATTCATCTAGGATTCTTTCACTTCCTCCTCATCTAAAGCTCTGTGGAGGTTCTATTCCACTCCAGCATCCTTCACCCCAGAGGTCAGAATAATACTCTCACTTCCCATTTTAACTCTTGACCTCATCAGTGCTGTTTCCTAAACAACACTCTTCTGGTTATTTAAAGGAAAAGGTCCTTCTTTCCTCAACATCACCTGTACCAGCCCCACTGTGACCCTATAGAATACTTTATTATTGAGAGGCCTATAGGCACTAAAATCAGGTAGACTTGAGTTTGAATTCAGGATTTGCCTCTTTTATTTGGGTGGCCTTGTGCAAATCAGTTAGCAATTCTGAGCCGAATTTGCCTTGTTTCTAAAGTGGGAGTAATAATTACCCATGGAATTTTTGTATGTGTTTCTAAGATAACACCCATAAGCTTGGGACCAAATAGGTACAACACAAAAATAAATAAATGGATAGATAGAGAAAATAAATTTAAGTTTTTACTTTTTAAAGCAAAATCATCATCAGTATCCATATTTTAGCCTGGGAGTCCTTACCTTATGCTACCACAGTCACCTGAGAGCCAGTGAGACTGACAAAGTATTAATACAAGATCTTAAACACAAGATCCCCACAAGAAGAGTGTTAATTCCTAAGAGTTTTCAAACTGCACTTTTCCCCTTTTTTTCTTAGGAGGTAATGGGAATTGAACCTGGGACTTCGTATATGAGAAGCATGTGCTCAACTACTGAGCTACACCTGTTCCATTCAAACTGCATTTTGACTCTAGAGCTATCAGATCTGGGGAGGGGAGGATTCAGGCAATGAGAAGGGAGGAAGAATTGTCATGAGAACAGATCAAATGATGCACAAGGAATATGGAAGCAGCCTTGTTTATTTTAGAAATTTTAACATTTGACTCTCAATGACTGATTTAATTCCATTTGCTACAATTTCCCCCATCAGAGCCAGGTTCGGAACTTCATGTACATGTCAGACCTGAAATGCTTGTAAAAGAATGTAAGTTAAAAATAGACAGATTTGCAGATTTTGGTAACTGTTGCCCAAGGACAGGAAAAACAATCTTAATTTGCATGTCTGAATTTAACTTACTGAAGAATTAAATCTTTCAGAGTATAGAAAAATCACAATTTAGTAAATGCTAAATTTTAGGGTCTAACGCTCTGGTTGCCAAGAGCTCAAGAACTCCTGTGTTGAGCAGGCCACAGTTGTCAGTGGCCATGCACACGTCCAGCAGGGAGCGGGTGCACCGAAACTCTCAGAAGCAGCAGACCTGTGCATAAGACGAGCTGCAGTTTGAAAACGGCTCCCACATATGCTGTTGTGGGGAGCCCAGCTGCTGTGTTTGCATGTGCAAGAATTTTACTTGTATTGCTGTGACTTGAGAATAAGGTTCTGACAGAGGAACTGTGGAGTCCCAAGGGGATGCTGATTGGAATTTAGGAACCTGGCAATCAGGTTTTCATTCTCCTATGAGAGGCTTGGCTATAGGAAAGGGACTGTAGAATTCTAGAACTGAAAAGGGCATTGGGGATGAATTAATACCAACTGTAAGCTTTCCGTTGAGGACCCTGAGTTCCCAGGACTTCCCTAAATCAGTGGCAGAGCTAGTACCAAAAATGTACTGCCCTTAACAGGCCACTCTGTAAACTGCCTTCTGTACTTTCTAAAAGTTGCAATAAAGGTATGGGCAAACATTGGATATTGTGGTTATTTTCATGAAGATTGCTTTCACAGGCAAAACATTGGTAGCATTTATAGGAAGACAAGTAGAATTGTTTCACTTGGAGCGCACTATTTCTCCTAATTGTTAGTGTTGCCATAACCACGTCTGTTTGTGCCAATCTGACTCTAACAGCCTAGCTACAGCTCAAAAAAAAAAAAAAAAAAAAAAAAAAAAAAATCCTTCTAAGGAACAAACCTTTTTTTCTCCCATCTTTTGATACATAAAGAAACAACCAAAGTATACACTTTATTTTAACCTGTAGTTTAAAATATGCTACTTAATAATAATACTGTACATAGATAATCCACAGAATGTGGAGGCAATTGTTTTTCTCTCGTTTTTTTTTCATTTATCTTACATAATGAGGTACATTGTCACACAGATAATTTTCCACCAATCAGACTGCATTTTGCTTCAGTAAAAAAGCACACTATCCACAAATATGGGGAATTGCCACTCCCAATTTTAAAGCTAATGATTATCTTAATGGAGATAGCAACATATGTCTGGTTTCACAGAGCAGATGTCTCACTGGGAGAGCAGGCAGGAACTAACTTCCATTTTGTCATTAACTTCCATTGTCTCTATTGTCTCTATTCCTGATCTGATCCTCCATCTAACGTCCCCTCTTCCCCTCACATCTAGCATTCTCCGTTACTGATTCTGTGTCATTTACTGTATTGTTGGACTTCACACAGCTAGTGGCAAAGAAGCTGAAACAAAGAGGGTGGACCCTATATTATTGTAAATTTCAAATTGAATGGACTCATACGGATACAGATCAAAAGATCTTGGGGACAAAAGGGCCTGTGAGGGACTGGAGGTGGCTCAAGCCATTCGGCCCCTCCCTTCCACATGGGAGATCCTGGGTTCGGTTCCCGGTGCCTCCTAAAAAGAAGACGAGCACACAATGAACAGACACAGAGAGCAGACAGCAAGCATAAACAATGGCGGGGGGGGGGG
>JAQZBX010028330.1:0-27864 GCA_029593785.1 Cabassous unicinctus | reverse complement strand
AACCTAAACAAAAAACGAAAACAAAAACAAAAAACAATGGAGCAAATCCATAAAACCAAATGCTGGATCGTTGAGAAAATCAATAAAGCAACAAACCCTTAGCAACTCTAACAAGAAAAAAAAGAGAGGAGATTCAAAGAAACAAAATCAGGCATGAAAGGGGGAGCATTATGACTGACCCCACAGAAATAAAAAGGCTCATAAGAGGATATTATGAGAAACTGTATGCCAACAAATTAGACAACCTAGATGAAATGGACAAATTCCTAGAAATGCACAAACATTGACACTACAAGAAATACAGGAACTCAGCAAACCAATTACAAGCAAAGAGATTGAATCAGTCATCAAGAATCTTCCAACAAAGAAAAGTTCAGGACCAGATGGCTTCACAGGTGAATTCTACCAAGTATTTCAAGAAGAATTAATACCAATCCCGTTTAAACTCTTCCAAAAAATTGAAAAGGAGGGAAAATTACCTGACATATTTTATGAAGCCAACCTCACCCTAATACCGAAGCCAGGTAAGGATACTACAAGAAAAGAAAATTACAGACCAATCTCACTAATGAACATAGATGTGACGATTTCTTAAAATAAAACAACAATGAGATTTGCTGCATCAGTTGACTCTTCCTTTCACAAAAGAGTTCTCTGTAGCTTGCGATGCTGTTTGATAGCATTTTACCTACAGTAGAACTTCTTTCAAAATTGGAGTCGATCCTCTCCAACAACTTAGTGAACATACTAAAAAAAAAAAAAAAAGCACCAAATTGTACACTTTAAATGGGTCAATTTTGTAGTATGTGAATTATACCTAAATAAAGCTACTGAAAAATCTTTGTGACCTTGGGTTAGGCAAAAATTTCCTAGATATGACACAAGAAATATGATCCATAAAAATTTGGTATATTGAACTTTGTCAAAATATAAAACTTCTGCCCTTTGAAATGCACTGTTAAGAAAATAAAAAGACAAGCCACAGACAGGGAGAAAATATTGCAAAAAATATTTGATGAAGGATTTATTTAAGGACACATAAAGAGCTCTCAAAATTCAGTAATAAGAAAACAAATTGACCCAACAAAAATGGGGAAAAGACTTGAACAGATACTTCACACAAAGAAGCATTGTAAAATAAAACCACAATGAGATATTCCAACACACCTATTAGAATGGGGGAAAAAAGACTAAGAACAATACAACAACAAAAACTTGACAATGCCAAAATGCTAGCAAGAATATGGATCAACTGGAACTTTACTGATAGAAATGCAAAATGGCACAGCCAGTTTGGAAAACAATTTTTCAGTTTCTTTAAAATTAAACATGATCTTAACATATGACCTAGCAATCCCACTCTACGTATTTAACCAAGTGAAATGAAAATCTATGTTCACATAAAAACTTGTACACAAATATTTGTAGCAGCTTTATTTGGAATAGTCAAAACTATAAATCAACTTGAATGTTCCTTGACTGCATATGGGAAAACAAATTGTGGAATAACCATATAATGGATTCCTACTTAGCAATAAAAAAGAATAAACTACTGAAACACCCAAGACACAACATCTCTAATGATTTTACTAAGGGAAAGAAAGCCAACTCAAAATGCTACATACTGCATTATTGCATTTTTTTAACATTCTGAAAAGGGCAAAACTATAGGGAAAGAAAAAAGATCGGAGTTTTCCAGGGGCACAGGTGAATTTTGGGGGCAGTGATGGAACTGTTCTTTATTTTTATTATGGTGGTGATCAGAAATCTCTATGGGTTTGTTAAACTCCCAGAACTATCCACTGAAGAGAGTGATTTTTACTCTCTTTAAGATATTAGGTATTAATTACTCTCTTTAAGATATTAGGTATTAATTACATATTAAGGTATTAATTACACCTTAATATTTTAATGGTAAGAGATATTAGGAAACAAAACACAATGCTCTTAAACTATCTTGTACATAAAAGTTGAGTGTGTACATATTTTAAAAGATTTGATAAATTCTTCCAAGCTTCCCCCAGGGAAGACTGAATCCAGTTTAGGCTTCCTCCACCAGTGGATGCGTGTTTGGGGCCTCACACCCTTATCAACACAGCTGCTACTGTGATCACACCCTGCAGTACCTCACTCAGTCCTGGACACACTGTCGGGGCCTAATAGAAGCACTGACTCCAGGCACATGAAGTCTTCATGAGAGATAAATGAGACCCCCACTCCTGAAGCCACCCCCACCCGTCGTTCTGATCAAGGGAAGGGTTGAAGGAAGATGCCCTGTGTGTCAGGGAGAGGAGCTAGCCTCTGACCTCAGGGATCTGAGGGCTGGGACAGAAGTACTGAAAAAGGAAGGGTGAATAAGGGAAGCATAACATGTTTTCTGTGAGCTGAGAGGCTGAAGATGACAACAGTGTCTCATTCCTGTACCCTCGATGCATAGCGTCATGCATAACACATGCGTGGTCCTAAGAACAAACACGCGTATGGATGAATGAATGGGTGGATGGATGGGCGAGTTAAGAGAATATTAAAGTTTGGAGTCAGCAAGGATAAAATCTCTTTGATTTGGGATTGGGGTGGGGGGGTGTTCAAACTCAGTCTAAGACTGTGGCCGTGCAAGCTTGAGGACTTCTTACTCTGACTCCCATCTAAGGAGAAAAAAGGTAGCACATGTGAGTAGGGGTCCACGTGGGTCTCCACACGCCAAAGGAGCGGATGACGCGACTGCTGGAGGTCAGAAGTCCATCCCTCTGATCCTCGGTGAAGGGTGGAGTCTTGGGCCGAGTGCTGGGTCATTTCCAGTGGAGCCGGGTGGCTGTAGAGGCGAGATAGGGCTGAGTGGGAGGAAGCTGCGTGGCATGGCTGTATGCTGGCAGGGGCCAGAGCCAGGGGAGGAAGGGGCTCTGGGGGGGGCGTGGTTTCTTGAGAAGAGATGGATGAGAGGAAGCATTGGTGTGGCTTTAGGAAACCTGCCAGAGGGAGTAGGAATCTAGAGAGAGCTGGTGGGTGAGTAGAGACAGAGAGAGGGATAAAGACATGGGGACACGCGAACAGTGACTAGTGAGAGGCAGTCTCCTGTGTGTGGGTGCGTGTGGGTGCGTGTGTGTGCGCCTGGCCACGTGTGAGGACTCGGGGGCCCCTCCCTGGACCTACACTTTATGCTCTGAGTCTTATGATTTGCATCTTTTTTCCCCCCTCTCTATACTGTGATAAAAATAATACTGCATGTGAGCACGTAAGAGTGAGCTGGAGTGACTGTTGAGACAGCCCCGGAGTCTGGAGCGAAAGGCAGGGCCCCAGAGTGTGCAAACGAATGAATGGATGGATGGATGGAGGACAGTGACTTTACAGTGTGTGTATGTGGGAACCGTAGGGTCCCAGATCTCCCTCTGCACTCCCATAGCTTCTGCACCTGGGCCTCTGGGCCCAGAGGACTCCAGAAACAAGATCCCTGGGGTTCCAGGAACCTCACACCAGCCTTCCAGATGGATCCCCTGCTTCAGAACAGGAGACACTTCTGGGCGGGACTTCGAGAAGGGTGGGGAGTGGTCCGACCCTGCCGGCCCTCCCTGGGCTGGGGGGCCCCAGTTTGGGTGGAGCAGCCACACCTGCCTCAAGTTGCGAGGAAGAGGGGCGGAAACAGTGCCGCCCTCGCGATAGGCTCTGCGGGCCCCTGCGGTCTGCTGGTGGCAGTGGGTCCCACAACTTCCTCACTTCCCCAAATGGGCAACTTCACTTTCAGAACCCTAGGTCCTTCCCCGCCAGACCCAGGTGGCACGTCCCGTGCCAACCTGGGGTCCTGACCTTGGATCTCCAGGACGCCCTGGCCCCTGGGGGAAGCCCTGCCGGGCCTCTAACTGCCCCCAGCTGGATGGAGCCATGCCCCCCACTCCTGCTGCTGCTGCTGTGGCTACCGGGTGTTGTCTCAGGTGAGAGGTGGGGGCAGCTTTGGGAGGATGGTTAGTGGGTGGGAGGGAGTGCAGGGCCTTTTCCTGTACCCTCCATCCCAGCTTTTCTTGCTTAATGTTTTGTGGGGTTGGGAGAGGAGGAGGAGGTCAGGCTGACCTAGTAGTTCTCACCAGAGACCAGTGAGAAGGCTACATCCTACTATCAGGCCTGAAGCAAAGCTACCTCAGGCCTCACCAGCTAAGATAAAACTCTGGACCCTCTCGGTGTTGGCCCCTTTATCTGTAGGTCCCCTTGGGGTTTGAACCAGAGACACTAAATTTCCTCACAGGAAAGTAGCTTTCCTCTTCTCTTGGCCTCCGTCTGGGAAGTCCTGTTTGGCTCTGACAGCAGTCATTGCATCATCTGTGTGCTTTTCTCGGAATGCTGATGCCACATCCTGTCCCTGCCCGGGTCCAGAGGGGTGCCAGTCCCTGAAGGTCGCCCCCACCCCACATGGGGCTCCTTCAGGGGCCTCACCCATTCCTGCCACCCTTGCTGCCATGGCAACCGAGTTACCACTTCCTGTTCAATTCTGGGTGTGGTGGGGGTTGGAAAAACCCACTCCCCACTCGTTGTGTGAGGTGTGGAAGGTGTAGGCACAAAGGAACAAAGTCCCCTGGAGACCCTTTCCAAGGTTCACAACACCCAGGCGTCTCCCCCAGAGGCGAGCGAGTTCCCCGCCTCTTCCCCGGGGAAGAAAGGTGACCCCCTGTGCTGAGAAACCTGACAGCCCTTCCTGGGGTCCCCCAAACCTCTCATCCATCAAATAATCCAGTATCAGCGTATTCTGGTCATTCTGCATAATGACTAGGGCATGGAGGGTGCTACCTGACACAAAGCCGCAAGTGTGAAGGTAGAAGAGGCTGGTTTAGGAGATGCAGCGGATGTGTTCTCCTGGGTCGGTGTGGACTTCACTGGAGAAGGCTGGAGCAACCTGCATTTGGGAAGAGCATGCAAGCATTGAGCACCTGCTGTGTCCTAGGTGGCGTCCTCGTGCTGACCTCTGAGGGAGACAATATCCTTCCCACTTGATAGACGAAGAAACTGAGGCTCACACAGCTAAGAGGTGGTAGAACCAGGGTTTTAGCCCATGTTTGTTCTGATTCCAAAATGTGTCCTTTCTCTGCTTTACCCTGCTGGGGAGAAACTTCTTTTTGTTTGCAGGAGGCTCTGGGAGTGAAATATTAGAGGAGTAAGTGCTGAGAGCCCACGCTGTCCCCTCATTCACCCCCTGTGCTGCTCTCTCCCCCCAGACCATGGCTCATGAAAAGGCACACACCCCGCCTTCCTCAGCGTGGAATCCCCGTATCCGGCAGAGCGGGCAGCTTGTTGTAGACCAACAGCGAATAGCGTAGAATCCTTTGGTCTCCTCCCCATTGGCGGTTTAGATGTACATTAGGCATGCTCAATCTGTGGTGTTTGTGTAAATCGGATATTTTAAAATTAAACCCCACTGAGAATGAACTAAGACAGCTTGCTCCTTAAAAAATTGCTGCGGTGAACCTATTTGTGTAGTAAATAGCTACTCTTCTTTTTTTTTTTTCCCTAAATATTGGAGTTTCCTATTTCCCTAAGATGTCTGAGCTCTGCACTCTCATAACCTAATGATTGGTATTTGTGCCTGGATGCCTGTCTCACTAAGGCAGGGCCTGTGCCTTTCCACAAGGGCTCCCTGCTCGCCCCTCAGGCTAGATAACCCCATGAAGGAAGGGGCTGTGTCTGACTGAGCTCCCGAGTGGAAGGGCTGAGCCCCCTCCTTAGACTGGGGGCTCCCTAAGGGCCAAGCCCTGTGTCTCCCTCATAGTCTAGAGCTTCCCAAACGCACTTGTCTTCCCATCATCCCGGGAACTCCCAGAGGGCAGGACTAGTGTCTCCTCCAACAGACTGGGAGCTCCGAGGGAGGGGCCTGCGTCTCCCCCAGAACACTGGGAGCTAACCGTAAGCAGGGCCGGGGTCTCTCGCCATCAGACTGGCCCCTCCCTGGGGGAAGGGCTCTGTTTCCTGCTCCAACTGCGATTGCATGCCGGCAGGGTAGTAGCGAGCTCCTCTCCCTTCCCCACCAGTTTCGGGTTTCAAGATGCCTCCTTCCTCCTCTCTTCAGACCTTGCTCAACAACACATGTCTCCCCAGGTCCCCCGGCCGAGAGCGCGTACACCAAAGTGCGGCACCTTGAAGGGGAGACGCTGACGGTGCAGTGCCCCTACCCGAACCGCAAAAACCGCGTGGAGGCCAAGGTTTGGTGCAAGGTCAGGAGGAAGAAGTGTGAGCCTGGGTTCAGCCGGGTCTGGGCGCAGGGGCCCCGCTACCTGCTGCGGGACGATGCCCAGGCCCGGGTGGTCACCATCACCATGGAGTCCCTCAGGCGCCAGGACTCGGGCCGCTACTGGTGCATGCGGAACAGCTCGCAGACACTCTACCCCTTGATGGGCGTCCTGCTGGAGGTGTCTCCAGGTGAGCGGGCCTGTCGGCTATGGGGTTGGCGGGGAGGGGCCTCCTTCCTGCCCTGCGGCCCTCCCCTCCCAGGCAGTATTCCTTTGGAGGCACTCTACCAACACCAGGCCTCATAAGATATGAGAACAATAACCCATTGGTGAGCGGGCTGCACCGTAGGGTATTCAAAGTTCTTTTACAGACATCACGGACATTATTAGCATCATTTTATAGGTAAAGAAGGTGAGATTTTTTTTTTTTTTTTTTTTACCGGGAGGTCCCGGTGATCGAACCCAGGTCCCTCCATATGGGAGACAGACGCCCAACCATTTGAGCCACATCCGCCCCCAAGAAGGTAAGATTTTAAAAGTCCCGTGTGCCCCCTGCTCCCAGTCTAACTAGAATCCTGGGGTGTCCACCCCAGTTTAGGGGCTCACCCCCCAAAAAAACCCTATGTAGTTCTGACCTTGCCCAGGGTCACAGAACTAGCAGGTGGCAAAGATGGGATTCAAGTTCAGGACTCTCTAGGCTTTGCTTATTCAGTTACCTGTTCAACATTTTGTGCCAGGCACTATTCTGGGCCCTGAGGATACTGTGGTGAGAAAAACAGGCACAGTCCTGCCCTGTGGGAGATGACAGGCAATAATACATCTTCAGACAAACAATTCCAGGCAACAAGAAATATTCTTGGGGGAACTTCTGAAGTACTGGGGATCAGAGGAGCCTTTCCTGAGCAGATCACAGCAAGTAGAGTCCTGAATGATGAGAGTTCTCTGGCCCTGTCGAAATCTGGGTGCTTCAAAAGGCATTCCAGGTGGGGAGAACTGCACGTGCAAAGGTCCTGCGGCGAGATGGAGCTTGGTCTGTAGAAGGAAGGCCCGTGTGGTTGGTCCATATTGAGCATGAGAGAGAGTGACAGGAAATGAGATTGGAGGGTCAAAACAGCAGCCCTGTAGTCCGTGATACGGAGTTTGGGATTTATTCTAAGTACCCTGGGAAGCTATTGGAGAGTTCAGGGAGGCTTGCTGTGACCCGTTTTTAAAAGATTATAGTGGCTGCGGTGTGGAGGATGGATGGTGGAAGGACAAGAGCACGGGCAGGGAGACTCAAGTAGGATAAGGGCACTGGAGGAAGACAGGTGTCTGGGCTCAATAGAGAGGGTAGCCAGGGAGTCTGGAGACACAGGTGACTATACATAAGAAATGGTGTCCTTGTATTAGAACATATGAAATAATAAATGTTTTTCAGACTTCCTGTCCATCACGCATGTTTTGCCGATATGGAAGTTGAGGGAAAGGGAGGCCGCCAAGCCTTTCATTTTGATCAGCTATGTGAATTATGTGACCAGTTCTTAGGAAGAATATAATGGAAAAAGGAGCTAGTTTGGAGGGGGAAATCGAAAGCTCTTATTTTGTCACCTTTGTGATACCGCCTAGAACCCAAAATGGAGAAATCAGGCAGGCCATCAGCCTGGAGCTCAGAAAGGAGGTCATAGCCGGCATATGCTTTTGAAAACATTTCTTTAAGATAGTATTTAAAATCAAGGGATAGAAAAGCACTGCTAGAGTACAGAAAAAGAAGAGAAGCCTCTAAGTACTTGTGCACTTATACCATAGGAAAAGGAGCCAGCAAAAGAGGTGGAAGAAAACCAGCCTATGATTATAAAATTTATTATCTACCCCTCCTTGTTCTCCTAGCCCTACATCTCTTCTTCGGTTGGATCCGAACTACGGTAACTGCCGTCTCTAAGCTGGAGAGCTGCATCAAATTCCTCTCCCCTCCTCAGCTCTGATTTAGACCCAGAGACATATCTGAAACTAATTAATTGATGAATCTTAATTTGTAGGGATACAACATAAAATGGTTTGCTTTTCCTCGTCATTTTCCCCGACCATGCTACATCAAATCTCACTTTGCATCACTTCATGACAATTTAGGGGAGATTCCAACTTTGTAGACCTTTTCAGTGATTAGAAATAAAAGGTCCTTGGCCCAATGAACAATGCCAATCTGGCAGTATGCTTTTCCACACTCCCCCTTGGAGACAGGTTTTAAGGCACGTAAAGTGGTCTGACTCCCCCTCCTTCACCTCAAGAGGTGGGGAAGGTGGGGTTAACCTCCGTCACCTCCTCCTGGTCCTCACCCTTCTGGGTCCTGAGCTCCTTGGTGTGTTGAGGCAGGAGTGAGGGAAAGGAAAATGGTTGTGCCTTTGACTTAAATGGCTACTCTTGGAATCTTCTCTCTGTTGGATGTCACTCATCTGTGGCCTCACCTTACGAGTTCCTCTAGTTGGCGGGTGTCCAAATGCTAGCTTTCCCAAGTCGCCTATGTGTGAGTTCTTTGAAGGGTCCTTTGGGGTTGTCCCCAGTGCTAAGCACACGGATGTGGGAGATCCAGCCCCGGGTCAGTCTCTTCCCCTCTCCCCACCCTTACCAATGCCCCTGGGGGTGCACACCACAGCTACTCATGCTGGGTCACCTTGGCCCTCAGCAAAGTAGCATCCCTGTCGTGCCTAAGAGGGGATGCAGCAGCCTGCAGCAGCGCCCACCCCACCCCCGCCATCTCTTTTCAATTTTCTTATTCCCTGCCGAGATACACCTAACACTAAACCCTGCCAGATTGATGACTCACAATGTCTCCAATTCCCCCCTCTTCCACCGTCCCAAACCCAGCCTCCTTTAGAAAATGGTTGGTAAAAGGCTGGGTTGATGGCTGAGATATCTGCTAATAAGCCCCAATGAAGGTGCCTGACCCCAACCGTTTGCAGGTTTCTTTGTAATTTGGGACCTTTGATGCCTCCTTGTCCTCCTCTCTAAACTCCAGTCACCAATTAGAGAACTACTGGAGAAGTCCCTGTTCAACAAAATATTATAGAAATCTCTTTGACCTTCAGGAATGAGGAGAGTCTGAGAAGTGGCAAAAGAGAGATGGAGACAGGGAAGGGAGGGTCCTCTGGGAACAGGTGGACTGTTGGGAGAGGCTGAAGGTATTGTAAAAGTCTCTTCCTTCTCTACTGTGCCTACCGCTTCCTTCCAGACAGCACCTTCTGAACAGCCACACACCTGGTCAGTCAGCAGGGCAGACTCCTAGGCCCAAAGTCAAGGAGGGGAGAAGTCAGGCCCCCACCCTGGCATCCAGACGCTGTGGGCTGTCAGGCTCTGCTCCCAGCACCGAGGCCCCCAGGTCAGCCTAATGTTCCTTTTCTCTGTTCCCTCAGCTCCCACAACTGAGAGGGGTGAGACAAACACCCGTCTCACGCCTTGGGCCAACGTCCTCAAGACTGGGGTTGTGGTCTCAAAAGGCCAAGCTGCCGCCTCAGGCCCTGCTGCACCTTTCCCCACTGGTATGATCCTGTTCACACCTGGACTCCTCCCTTCGGCGAGACTCTTGCCCTCCCCTGCCTCGGGGACCATCGGACCGACCTCCGGGACAGGCTACAGCTACACTGGTACCACCACCTCCACCACCCCTATGGGGCCTGGGAGGCCAATGGGGTCCCAGACAGTGGTCGAGTCCCCCAGCAAGGCCAGAGCCTCTTCTGCTGGCCCGACATCCACCTCCAGCATGTCAAGGCACCTGAGCACCAGATCGCCCACAGCAGGAATTTGCCACACCAGCAGATCTGTTCTCATCAAAGTACCACCCATCAGGTACCCATGGGTCCTGGGCTGGAATTTTACCAGATATGGCAACAGCTCTTGGTGACTGAACAGACCTCAAGATGCAAATCGTTTATCAGACCTGCCCCTTTCACCCCCAGGATCTCCATTTGGGCCTGTTGCTGAATGGGGGCGGGGGGGGGGGAAGTTTGCAGTGGGAAACTGGGAGCTGGGATGGAGAATGTGATATACAGGCAGAGGGGCAGAGGATGGAAGCAGCGTGAAGTCTGTGGGTGGGGAGGAGAGAGAGAGGACAGGACAGGCGTCAGGCTCAGCTGGTAGCAGGTGGAAATGGAAGGCATTTTCGTTTCTCCCAGAAGCAGACCCGGAGACAAGGATTCGCATGCACGTGGTTTTTATTCGGGAGAAGGGATCACTGGACAGAGGGTGGACAAGTGAGTCAGGGAAGGAGGGCAGCTAATGTGGAGTTCTTGATCAAGTCACTACCACTGGGGAAACTGGGAACCAGGGTCGGTCACGCTTCTCGGAAGTGTCCTCCCTGAAGGGCAAGGGTCACGTGGGTGGCCAAGAAGGGAAGAGAGTCCTCAGGCAAAAAAAAAAAAAAAGGAAAAAAGAAAAGAACAGGGGAAAAAAGATGCTGAAGTCTGGAGTACAGTGAAGTGATAAGGTGATCTGTGCAGAGACTGGGTGTGGCACCTGCTGCACCTGCTGCAGAGGCCCCAGGTGGGAAGCCGCAGACTTCACGGCTGTTGGAGAGCAAGAATCTTGATCTCTTCGGTCACAAATGCGGGTTAGAGTCCTCGTCCTGACCAGTGAGCAGATTTGAGGGAGAGGTCCTCCCCCCTGCCTGGGCACTATCAGGGCAAACTCTTTCTCCCCAAGGACTCTCCAAACCAGCCCCTGGGTTGTTTCTCACTGACTTCCTCCCCTGACCTCTGAAAGCCCCCTTTCCTGCCCTAGGAAGGGTCCCCAGGGACGAGGGAAGACCCATCCCCTGGGAGGGCCTGCCGCCAAGGTGTCTGAGCCTGGCTCACCTCTTCCCCACCCTCTCGGTCTCTGCAGGCACCAGTTCTCAGACCTCACTGTGCTCGTGGGGGTGCTGATCCTACTGCTTGTGCCCGTGATGGTTGCCGTGCTCTATGGGTTTTGGAAGAGGAGACATGTGGGAAGTGAGTAGAGCCCACTCTCCCGGCCTCAGGTCCTGGGGCTGGACACACTCTCCGAGATGCTTCCCTCATGCAGGACACCCAGTCTGCAAGTGGTGTGTCCCTTGGCCAGTGGAGGGAGGGCAGGCAGGGCCAGCACAGCTGTCCTAAGGGGAGGACCCGGCAGGGGCCAGAGGGCAGCTGGAGGGGGGCCGGAGCTGGCCGAGGAGCTTCGGGGCATGGCGAGCGGGCACGGCCCTTCTCCATCTTTCTGCCTGTTCCTTGTAGGCTACAGCATCCCCAGTGGCCCTGCTAGACCCTGGAGGGACATGCCTAGAAGACCAGAGGCCCCCTGGAAGGCTGCCTGTTCTGAGACCACCTAACTCTGGAGTGGGGGAGTGCCAGGAGGCCAGAGGAGGAAAGACCATCGGGGACCTGTCTGGATTGCAGCAAGGTTGGGCTGTGAGGACTTGGGTAATGCTGCAATCAGGCCTTCCCAGACCAAAGGCTGCAACCCACCCAAGCCAGGAGGCCAGCAGCCTGGCCCACTCAGCGGTGAAACCTCCTGGGCCCTGAGCATTTTCCTGCATTGCCAGGAATCTGGGGAGGGGCTCCAGAGCTGGGAGCACCAGGCAGGAAATCTCAGGGGAAAGCCTCGGAGAGGATTCTGCTCAGAGCCGCGGATTCTGGGGCCCAGGGACATGGCTGAGAAGCCCTAATAGTTCTGTTTTACAGGCAGAGAATCAGAGATCCCATCTGCCTCAGGATCCCTCCCTAGCAAGCTAAGGGGAGGGGAGGGGTGGACAGCAGGCCTTCCCTCTTCCACCTGGGACTGCTGTGTCCTCAGCCCCCCTCAGCTCCCCACAAGCTTCTTCCCTGAGCTTGGGGAAGAAAGAATTGGGGCTCATGATCCCCGGAGGCAGTCCATGTCCAAGAGCCCCGAAGAACAGAGGCTAAGGGCTGGGGGCCCCAGAGGGCTCCCCTGGGCCGTGTCTTTATGGGGCCCCCATCATGCTCTGCCCTGGCTGCCGCAGCTTGTCCACACCTTTCTGGGGGCCACCAAAGCCCATGCTTCCCCTGCCACCACCTGCTGACCAGCCCTTTTTGAGACTGAACTCTGGGCTGTCTCCCAGTTCCCATCCCTGGCCTCCAGGTCTGGCTTCCAGAGGGGACAGAGAGGCCAAACCCTGGGTTCCCAAGACCACTGCGCTGTGTGGAGGGCATTCATCCCACAGTCATAGTGGTTTGGCCACGGGTCAGCGACAGGGTGGACCCCACACTCTGCCAGCTCTCGCTGCCCCCTGGGCTGTCACACAGTGAAGATAACTCGGAGCCGACCACAGCCTGGAGGACCATCGTACTAAAGGATTGGCCAGGCAGGGGGCAGAGGGGCTGGATTCCAAGTAGCCTCTGGCCAGGGTTACAGTGGCCTGAGGCGTCTGCCCCTGCCCCACCAACCCATGGCTCAGACTTGGCCTCAACTGCCCAGACCGCTGGCCTGATGTCCAGCAGCGAGGGCTGGAGAATATGGGTTGCATTCATGGCCTGGAGAGAGCAGCTGGGAATAGATGTGACATCTCTACCCCCAGCCCCGGGTCGGGGACCTCCAAGGCAGGAGAGTGAGCATCATGGTCAGAGAATGACCCAGCAGGTCTTCGGTGGGCAGTTGGCAGGGGGCCACTCCTGGACAGGTGTGGCCAGAGAGGAAGGGGTGGGGGTTCAACCTGGGGACAGCAGTGGGGAGGCACCTCTTCCCTATGTCCAGAAGAGGGCAGTGGAGGGGAGAATCAAATTGAAGAACTGCCTGATCTGGTGCCAGGACACATGTGCACACACATGTGCACCCACACACGCAGTGACACCGTCTCTGGTCAGCAAGCGGCCTGCCGGGAGGACCTTCCTCCTTATCATGAGTGTGGTCACCATCTGGTGTGTAACTAGGAGGGGACTTCATGTGGCCCGAGGAAACTAGCTCCCCAGGAGCTCGCCTCCGTTTGGGCCCTGGGGCCTGTCTCGCCGGAGGGCAAGAAGCCGGGGGAAACGGGGTCCAGCAATGCCATGCTGTCACTGTGACCCTGAGCAAGTCCCTAATCCTATCCGGGCCTCATCTTTCCTCTTGCGAAAGGGGAGAATAATTCCTACCTCTCAAGATTGCTTTCGGGATAAAACAAAATAACATGAGCCTTGTACAAGCGAGTAAACGCCTCCGCCTTTTTGGTCCTGAGATTCTTTTCTAGTTCTGGTACTGTTTCCACTTTCTACATTTAGTCCCCTGGGTTACCATTTCCCCACTGTGTCCTCTCCTTCCTTGTGGAAGTTGGGAGCCTCAAGACCACTGCCCTGCTAGTGAGGCCCTGTTTAGTGGGGAGGGGACAGGGGTGGGCCGGGTGGTGACCAGCTCCGCCCTTCGTCTCGGTGTGACCTTGGCAATCACTGTCCCTTTCTGAACCCGTTTCCTCAGCTGGAAAAGGAGGGCGGGGGCGACCTCTGAAGCCCCTTCTACAGTGACTTCCTGACTTCAGCAGGCCTGGGCAGAACAATTTCACATACCCCCGACACAGGGTTGAACGAGGCAGGACACATGGGGAAAGCCATCTCTGCCTGCAGCTTGCTCGCGGTCTGTGAGGAAAGAGAAGCTTGTGACACAGTTGGGTGCCCCCGTGCAGTCCCATGGCAGGGGCTCAAGTCCTTTAGGCTCGGGGCAGCTGGGCAGGCTTCCTGGAGGAGATGGGGCTCCACCTGAGGTCGGAAGCACAGGTGGGAGCTAGCTGGTGAACAAAGCCTGCAGGGGATTCCAGGATGCAGGCGCAGAGACTGAACAGGCTGAGGGAGGATGGACCTGGCAGATGGGGGCCGTGGCCAGAAGGCAGCCAGGGAAGTGGGAAGGAGGTCAAGGACAGATACCAGACAGTGGGCACCAGACCCAGGCAGAGGTCTTTAGCTGTGCCCTGAAGTAGGGTTGCTGTTAGGGTGGCCAGCTGTTCCCATTTGCCTGGAATGAGGGAGTTCCCAGGGGACTTTTAGGGCTAAAATGTGGAAAGTCCCGGGAAGACCTGCATGGCGTTCACCCTGGTAGCCAGGCGTATTAGTCAGCCAAAGGGGTGCTGATGCAAAGTACCAGAAAGCTGTTGGCTGTTATAAAGGGAATTTATTTGGGGTAGAAGCTTAGAGTCACAAGGCCCTAAAGAGTCCAACTCAAGGTACCATAAGAGGCACTTTATCACCAAATGTCCATTGCCACGTGTTGATGCAAAATAGTGGGTGACATCTGTGAGGGTTTAGCCTTCCTCTTCCCTCTTGGGCTCCATGGATCCAGCTTCCGATCTCAGCTGTAGGTTGGCATAGGGCTCATCTCTCTTCCTGGGGCCCCTGCCGTGTCTATGGAGCTGTCTCTCTTCCTCTGTGTTCTTCCCCGTGTATCTACTTCTGTGTTATTGATTGAGTGTCCGTTTATATAGCCCACCAAGGGGGCGGGGACTCAACCCTGCATGCCCTAATGATGTGGTCGAATCAAAACCCTGATCTTGATTTAATAAAGCAAAAGTGAAACCTCTGGATTTAATACAATCAAAGGGGTATCACGCCCAGAGGAAGAGATCAGTTTATAAACATAATCAATATCTCTTTTTGGAATTCATAAATAATATCAAACTGCTACACCAGGCTCCCGCGTGAGCTCCGTGGTAAGGACGCAGGTTCCTGAGAAGGAGATACAGAGCCTGGTCTCCCACCTCCTGCCTCCCTCAGCCTGCTCTGTCTGTTGGGGCCTCCAGGCCTCCTGTGCATTTCCCTCTGAACCCTGGCCTCTCACTTCCTCCTTCCTGTTCTCACCCTTCTCCAGGGGCTCTGGGGACCCAGATCCACAGCAGGACTAGGGGAGGGAGGTGCAGGTGCAGGTGGGGGTATCAGGCTGGAGAATCCTGCTCCGTTTCAGCCGGGGAGACCCCAAGCTTCCTAAGCCATAGGCTGTGAAGATGGAAACTGTCCATGAAGGATTTCAGTTGAGACAGAAGAAAAGAATAAATGAAGTAAATCTGATACCCATGGGATGTGCACACTCCTGCCGTTGGGCTCAGCAAGCATTGGGTTTACAGATGTCCAAAATGGCTGCAAAATGTATTTTTGCCCTGTGCTGGATGCTGTCCTGCCCAGAGCCCCCTTCAGGACAGATGGACTTCGTGCCTCGTTGCTGGGAGGAGTGAGGGCAGAGAACCCCCTCAACCAAGGTCAGAGCCCCTTCCCAGGGCAGCCCACACCCACTGGCTGAATCACACAGAGGGGAGCCCCCCGAGCCCCCTGGACCTGCTGGCCCGCTGGGGTAAGTTCTGGAGGGTCAGCCTATCTTCAAAGCTCCTCTCAAAGTCTTCTGAGCTTCCTCTTGGCCTGTTTTGGAGCCTGTCTTCTCCTGCCCAATCCTGCTTCCTTCCCTTCCCCACCAAGCTCTTGATCCCAAGTACACATTAAACCCCTGGGCTCATCTCCATCTCAGAACATGCAATACTAAGGTTTTCCTGTTTTGCTTTGTTTTATTTTATTTTATTTGTTGTTTATTTATCTTTTAACTATAAACAGCCTATGACAATAGTGTTTCTGTAGCACATCTAATGACACATTTTTAAAAATGTACCTGATGACTGTGGTTTTTCAACAAATGCTTATTGAGTGGTGGTGGGCTGGGGGCTGGGGATAGCAAGATGGGCTGGGGGCTGAGACGCCCCTTTCTTCTTTTCCCTCCTCCTCTCCCTTCCATTTGGACTTTTCTGTCCCCTCCTGATTTCCCTTCTGATGATCCTGCAAGGCTCTTTCACTCCTCCCAGCTTTCCCATTCTCTCTGCACCTTCCTTTCCTGGAAATGAATCGTCGGCTTTCTCCTCTTCCACTCTGGTCCCCACAAAACTTCCCAGAGTGGAAACGCGTCACTGAGGCCCCGGCAGCCAGGCATGAAGTTGCTGGTCTCTCCTGGGATCGATGGGCTTAGGGCTGTGGTTGACTTGCAAAGAGTCCCCTGCCTCCACCAACCACCTTCAGCCCATGCTTGGGTGGGGAGTGGAAAGTTAAGGCTGGGGAGGAAGTCTAGAATGGAGGGGACAGAGAGAAGAAATTGATTCCTGTTTCACCATAGCTTCCTCCTGGGCTGACACAGCCCTCCTCACCTCCCAGCCCCAGCGGGAGGGGGGCGATCTGATCCCACGGAAGAGGCGGGGTACAGGGGAGCCGAGCAGCAGCTAGAGTCCCCTGGAGTCTCCACTGGGTCCCAGGGCTGAGGCCTCTCCACGTCCAGAGGTAAACTCTGCCGCTGGCCAAAGTCCCCCCTTCTTCCCCAGGCCTCCCACTTTCTCAACCAAGACTTGGCATCCCTCAGTTCTTCCTGAGTTCAACCTCAGACATGCTGGGCTTGCTGGGTTGAATCCGACCCAGCTTCTGGTTTCTCTCTCCTTGGGGGTTGTACTCTCTCTACCCCAGCTCAGGAAGGGGACCCATGGCCTGGGAAGCTGCACACCTGCTGCCACCAGTCCTGCTGGTACTCCTGGCCTCAGGTGAGGAGTGGGGGGAGGCAGAAGGAAGGGAACAGGGTCAGAGGAGGGGAGATGAGTAGGTGAGGGAGGGTGGGAAGAGCGCCGGCTTGGGGGCACATTCTGGCTGCAGGCACAAAGGCTTGCTCCCTGAGAAGGGAGGTCCTATCTCACGGCCCTGCACTGGCGGCTGGGCCAAGCTGGGCTCCCTGACCTGGTGGTTTATGCTCAGGGTCCTGGCAACAGAGAATAGTGCCAGAGTTGCTGCATGCGATCGAGGGTGAGACAATCTCCGTGCCATGCGAGTACTTGTCCTGGGACGATGCAAACAGGGTGAAAACCTGGTGTAGGCAAGTATCAGCAACTGAGTATATCAGATTAGTCACCACCTCCAGGCCACAGCTAGTGGCTCCTGAGTCTCGCTACACAATCCGGGATAATCGACGTTCTGGCAACTTCATCGTCACCATGACTAAACTCAGGAAGAAGGACTCGGGCTTCTATTGGTGTGCAATCGAAACTTCGTCACGTCTCTTTGTTCTCAAGATCATCCAGCTGGTGGTATCTCCGGGTGAGTTCTTTCCCCTCTCATGTGTGGGTCTCAGTCTCCTGGATCACAAGGCATTAGAGCTGGAAAGGACCTTGGAAATTGTTTCCTTCAACCCTCTCATAGCAGGAAACTTCTCGTAGCCCAGAGAAGAAAAGCCCCTTGCCAAGGTCACCCACTGGGGTTAACGACAGAACCAGATCTGACTTGGCTTTGGTGGGTTCTTCCTTCCACATCACATGTATTTCTCCTAATATTTTTGCTACTGCTCACAGGCCTCATCAGATTGATTGCAGTGATTTCAAATCTTCCCCATGCTTGGACACAGCTGGCTTAATGGCCCATTCCTAAGTATCGATACCCCTGGCTCTAATTCCCAATCTTCTCTTTAAGGGCTGTGCTTGACATGGGCCAAAAGGAACTGGGTGGGGGTCTAGAATTGCAGACAGACCAGGGGAGCACAGGAGACGCAGGGGGTGAGGTGGGGAGGTCTACCAGCCTGGGGCTCAAGGAGCCTGGTCCTCACCCTGCTCCAGATGAAGACCTTGAGCTTCAGAATGGGAAATTTGGCGTTACCACCTTTCTGTCTTGATTGGGACTTGAATGACACCTTCCCAGACCTCCTCCAGCTGCCGACCTCATCCGGTCATTTGGTCAGCTGGGTGCCTGGGGGACCCAGATCAGCTTCTCAGCTGTTCACTGCCCAAGCTTTGGCTCAATGCCCACCCCATGGAAGGCATGGGGCTGGGCTCTGGCAGGGGAACCAACAATCAAGTGCTGGAGGAGCCCACAGCCCAGCAGGAAAGACAGGCACATAAATACAGGGTTCTGGCATAGAGTGGTAAGTGGAATACTGGAAGTGTTGGCCCAGCGAAGGCAGGGATGGGATCGCTGGAGACCATCATGGTTATGGGCTGTCCCGGAAGGTTGTACAGAGTAGGCGACTCCATGTGGACTTTGTCAAAAAGCAGAAATTTATCCAGGGGAGACAAAAAGGATGGTGGGGGGAGCCATTGCAGGTTGAAAATGCATGACATGTTCTAAATCAATGGAAACAGAAGAGAATACAGAAGATAGCCAATATACGAATGACAGCATGACTGCTGATCTAGAGCCACTCACGTGTATTCTGACAGTTCATTGTGAAGGACTCAGCATAATTCAGCATAGGCCTCCATTCATTTCCAGAGTTAATGGTGATCCTCACAGGCCTCACTGGTCCGGGGCCACATGAAGGCTCATTGGACCCAGGGCTGGGGCCTGGAATGGGAAGCAAACAGGTAGGCATGCTTCCCTCACCATTTATCTTACAGCTTCAACCCTGCCTGCGACCAGGAGCACCGTAGGGACCACAGCCTGGGCCTCGACCGTCAACCCTGTCATTGACAGGTACTGACACTCCCACCCCTGCCTCGTCCTCTCAACCCTCTGCCCACTGTGCCCAATGCCCCCACCCGCCACATTCCTGGCTTTCAAGACATGGGTTGGGAGCCAGACAGGTCATTTCAGATCATTTCAACTCTCTGAGCCTCAGTTTCTTCATCTGCAAAATGGAGCCAATAACATTCCCACCTTATAGTAGAGTTCCTCACCCTCAGCATTTAGGACTGGATAATTCATTATTGGGGGTTGGGGGGGGGGGCTGTCCTGTGCATTGTAGGATGTTTTAGCATCACCCCTGGCCTCTGTACACTGGGTGCCAGTAGAACAAACATCCCCTCCCCTGAGTTTTGGCAACCCAAACTGTCTCCAAACATTGCCAAAAGTGCCTTGGGGGACAGAGTCACACCCAGTTGGGACAAACATCTTGCAAAATTGTTGTGAGGATTAAATGGGATCAGGGCTGTGAAGAGCTAGCGAAGTACTAGGCACGTGACCAGGGTTTCTTCTTCCCCACTTTCAGCCCTTCCCAGTCTTTCAGTAAGAGCAGGGGAATTATCCCAGAGCCCCGGGGGGCAGGGGCTGGGAAAGGGCATACTATGTAGTTATTACAGCCTATTGTCTGATTTATTTTCTACCCCTGCCTGATAGTTTCCAAGCCTCAGCCACTGTGATGGGTGTGATAGATGTTTCTTTTATTATTATTATTATTATTATTATTATTATATTTTTCAAAAAGGTATTTAGATTACATAAATGTTACATAAAAATATAGGGGATTCCCATATGCCCCGCTTCCTACACCTCCCACATTTTCCCACATTAACAACATCCTTCATTAATGTGGTGTATTTGTTACAATTGAGGAAAACATTTTAGAGCATTGCCACTAAGCATGGATCATAGTTTACATTGCAGTTTATACTCTTTCCACACAATTTTGTAGGTTATGACAAGATATGTAATAGCCCATTGACAGATGTTTCTTTTCCTGCCTCTGTCCTCTCTTGACCCTCTCACTACCCACCATCCCTATGGACAATGGACCCTGGGCTCTTGCAAACCACAGTTCCTTGCTCCAAGGTATTACCCCAGAAACAGGTGGTGCTGGTTGACTGAGCTGAGAGGGTGTCCTAGAGCTGCTTCCTTTCCCCCTTTGACCCTTGACAATCCCAGACACTCTGCTAAAAGCCTGCTTTGGTATAAGAAAGCCTACCTTTGTGTTATTCCTTTGACTCAAGACGGTGTCTTCAGCAAGATCTATTGAAATGCATCTATTTTCTGGCAGAGCTGTGCTTGCCAAGTGATGCCAATATTCACCAAGAGCCCAGGGCACCTCCCAGAGACAGGGAGTGAGGTTAAGGGTCTGGGACAAAGAACAGTTAAGAGAAGGATGCAGGGAGAGGTGGGTGCAGATCCCACAACAGAGGCCCAAAAGGAGGGCTAAGGAACAACATTCAGAAAGAGGAAAGGAGCAAAAGCTCGGCGCATCATCTAGTCCAATGTTCCCATTTTACGGAGAAGAAGGCCAGCCCTGAGAGATGAAAGGCCTTGACCAAGATGGGGCAGAGCTTGACTGCAGAGCCACCTCCCTGGTCCGTGCAGCAGCAGGGACCTCAGGAGAGGCTGGAAGCTGGGGAGGATTGTCATGACAACAGGCACAGTGGAGGAGGGTAGGTAATGGTTTTCCAGACAGGAGGTTGGATTAGGCTATGACTCACCTGTCAGGTCCTTATTCCAAAGCCCTCCAGACAACTGGACGTTCATCATCCCAGCCACAGTGGTGGCCGTCCTGTTGCTGCTGGCACTCACCATTGGCGTGATCCTGTGCATCCGGAAAGCCCGAGGGAGAGCCAAGAAAGGCAAGTCCCTGCCACTGGCCCCAGGGGCCAACCGAGAGCTCAGCCATTTATAGAGCAACCCAGAGAGCTGTGGGTTCGGGGCCCATCATGCCCGTTTTACCAGTGAGGAAACTGAGGCCCGTGAGGTGAAGTAGCCAGGCTTCGCCGGGAGCCAGGGTGCAGGGTCAGCAGACCTGAGGATGGGCCAGTTCTCTACAGAGGCTCGAGGTCAGCTCACCTAAAGCCAGTTCAACTCAGCACCAATTTGCCCAAAATTGGGTATTCCAGGATCTATTTTGGATCAGATAGTTGCCATCTAACCACCTTCCTGACTGCTGTTACTGGACGTTCTGTAACGATTTAAATAAGCAATTTATGGTTAATGGGTTTGTTTTTTAATTGTTGCTAGCCTCTTAAAATTTTATCTTCCTAAAAGCCCTTTGAGGACCATTTAATCCTCAAATTTTTAAGTTTTTAGCATTAATCAGATGTAAAACCTGTGGCACTTTGTACGGGATTTATCACATTAGCCTCTTTTGATGATTCCTGCCCCCTTTCTTGCTGTTTTGGGTTGGTTGGTTGGTTTGGCATGTCTATATGGTATGTTTATTGACTATATAATCCTATGATGTATCTGTTGACAACAAAACTGAAATGTGGGAAAGGGTTGGAATTATTTTGGACTTCACTGATTTTAATTTCCTAGCTGTAAAAATCCCAAGATAGAAGTGGATTATAAAATTTTACATACATATTTTTCAAACTGCAAAATCAATTTAGTGGGTCACAATAGCATTTTTTACAAAAACAAAATAGGATAGAAAACATCACAGTGCTTTCCACACTGAAAGGGTAAATTTTTTTTTTTTCATTGAACTTTCGTTTCAGGAGCGTAGGTGTGAGTGTGTGTGGATGAGTTTGTATAAGGGGTAATGAGGTAAAATGTGTTTCTCATTGTGGTTTCTGGTCCCAAAAGTTTGAAAGTAATTGCTATATATAACTTCATCAGCAAATACGTTATGCTTGATTTTGATGCTCAGATCTGGAATTTTTGGTGTGCTAGAATTGATGATTAAGTTTACTGATTTTCTGCAAGTTAGCTGTAGGCAGCCAATTTTCTCTGCTCCTGAGTATCTCTGGACATTAATCTGTGCTGGGTGTTGGGAGAGTCCCAGCAAGGAAGTGTCTGCTGACCAAGCCTTGGCCTTGCCCCCCATCAGGGTTCTTTCTGCCCAGCCAGGATACCCCCCACTAGACCCCCACCATGCCTCCTTATTCCTTGGGGAGTAGGTAGGGTAGGGAGAGGTCCCTCCTTTAACCTGGACTGTTTTCTTCAAAGATAACAAGGAATCCCAGCACATCTACGAGGACTTCTCAACCCAGAAGACCACTGTGAGTAGCACGTCCCCTCACTGGGGCACAGGGGATCGCTTTTTTTTTTTTTTTTTTAACTTCCCAGCTTATCCTGACTCATGGTCCCTATTTACACCAGACTCACTGGTGGTCCCTCACGTCCCTGCTGCCTCATGGCTTAATGACGTACATCCGATCCCCATATTTCTCAATCTGAATTCCTTACAGAGAGAGTTGTTGACTCACCCAGCCTTTTACTGTCACTCCCATGAGAGAAGGTTTTACATACTGGCCCATGTCATAGGTCACGAGCCGGCCTCTGGGCTGACTGTCAGTGATCCCGTGAGCTGTGGGGAGAGGTGTCCCAGGGCAAAGCACACGGCCCCAGCAGGGCCTCAGCAGGGCCTGGGGACTGGTAGTTTCTCTTGGGTAATTCTGTCCTGGAGAACCTAAAGTCATCTGATCCTACAAATAATACCCCTACCAAGTGGTCTTCTAGCTCAATGCTTCTGGGTCAAACTCGAGTGCACATAGAAATCACACGGAGGGTTTGTTAGAACACAGTTTCCTGGGCTCCACCCCAGAGATTTTGCTTCAATAGGTGTGGGGTGGAGCCTAAGATCCTGCATTTCTAATAAGCTCCCAGGAGATGTTGGTGCTGATTCAGGGGCCACACTTGTGTAGCCCTGCCTGGCCTCTTTTTAAACATTTTCAGTGACGGTGACCTCACTACCTTCCAAAGTGACTCTTTCCAGCCATTCCCAGAAGCGCTGCAGGATCAATACCTGTCCTGCATCTATAGTTCATCCCCATCCCTACCCTGCACCCACCCCTGGGCACCCAGGGGGCCACTAGCTGTTCCCAGCCATGGTCTGTACAATGCACGTCTGTCTTCTGTGATCCCCAGGACTTCAACCGGCAGGTGGGCTCTGATGAGGACGCCAGGGACATCCACTATGCCTCACTTACCTACCTAAACCACTTCAGCCTTGAAGATTCCATCTACACCAACACCCACCCCAACCAGAGGCCCACACCTGACCCTTTTCTGTCTGTGGAATATGCCAGCGTCACCGGAAACAGACCCCAGGCCTCCAAGTCGCCTGCCCTGGAGGAAGGTCCTAGGAACTGAAGGCAGAATTCACAGGGCAGTGAGCACTTATCAAGCATGAGGCACAGAGCTATTTCCCCAACGACGGGGTGAATCCAGTGTGGCAAAGATGGCTACAAACTTCCAAGGAATCAAACCCCCGCAAAGGAGATGAGGAAGCCAGAGCAAAGGGAAGGAAAGTCCTTATCCCAGAGGGCAGAAGCTTTGGCCGAGATGGGCAGGCTGTGGGGATAAGAGCGATGGTTTCTTGGCACCTGCCTGCTCGCCTCCCAAGGGTCTGAGAGCAGTGCTAGAGGTGAGCGTTCAACGAGATAAGACTTTGTGATCTGGTGCCTCTGAGTAACCCAGTCCTCATCTCCCTCTGTGGCTGTCACTTCCTTCCTCATAAGGGTCTATGAAATCCTGACAGATTGGGCAAGTTCCTCCACTGCTGAATTAGACTTTCCTTGACACCCTCCTCCCTTAACTGTCCTCTCTGGGCCTCCAAAAGGATCTGGAAAGTTCTGACATCCCCCTCTGCCACCCTGCTCTCCTTTCCAGTGTCCTGATTCCAATTCTCCTCCTGCTCATGGGATTCTCAGTACCCTGCCAGAAAGAATGCTGCGAGGTGAGCAGTGTCCTCACCTCTCAGGAGTCTCCCCTAGCCCTGACCTTGGTGGGACAGGGCGGGAGCAGGGAGCTTCTTTCTCTATTGCCATTCACACATCTCCACCCAAAATTGACTTTGACTCCTCTGCCTTCCACAGAGACCAGTGTCCAATCTGTTAACTGCACCTCAGTCAAACAGAGTGGGCTGGGGCAAGCCTTCCGCTGAGCCTATGTACCTTTTCACAGGGGCTTCTGGGAGACAGGGTCCTTTTTTCATTATGTGCCCCAAAGGAGTGACTCTGAACTCTGGGAAACCCAGTCCAAGTGGGCAGAAGGGAGATGCACTGTACATCATGGGGGAAAGAGTACACAGAATTGCAGATCCATTGCTTCTCGAAGTTGATGTTAAAGATCACCGAATCCAGCTGTCAGTAGGATGCCAGAAGCCCCTCCACAAAATCCAGTAAGATCAAGCAGTCTCTGCTTCAGTATCTCTGAGCACAGGAAATTTCAGGCAGCTCTTTCATGAATGTTTTTGTCAGACAGGACCTTGCCTGACGTCAGGTCACTATGGGATGTCAGCATTGCTGAAAGGCTGGAACCTGAAGGTCAGGCTGCGTCATGGCTGGGAAGGGGCTGAGGAGCTGGAGAGCAGAGTGCTGGGTGGCTTGAGGTCTGGCAGGGCAGTCTGGGAGGGTGAGGAAGTGCCCTGGGAGCAACGTGGGGTAAGCTGCTGAAACTTGTGACATCTCTGTGGCCATCCTCTGCCTTCTGGGTTGTCAGTATGGAGTCTGTGGCTTCGTGGGGGCATGGACTGTGTGGACCTGCAGGGCCAGGGACCCAGGGGGCCAAGGGAGGCAGGGAGCAGGGAAGGATGCTCTCAGTGTCACCCAGGGCCCTGACACCTCTGCCCTGCCCCTTCCTGCCCGAGACCTACTGCAGTCACGTCTGACTGCTAAAGGGTAGGCAATTGCTCTACCCTGACCTCGCCCCTGAACCTGGCCTTGCGCCGGGAAGAAGGTCATTGGTTGGTCTATGGCCTCATTTGATCTCCGGTTTTTCAAGGTTCCTGACAGCACCCCTATATTTTAATCTACATACCCGCTGGCGGAGCCCATCTTCACCATGTTCTTCCCCTCGAGTTTCCTGCCTGAATTGCATTGCATTGCATCGCGTCAGGAGCCAGCCTAGAGCTCCTGGAGTTATTTCTGACTTGTATTCATTAGACGAGTATACATGCATGTCATGCTGGCTGTCGGGCACTGCACTCAGGGGAGAGAGAGCTGGGTTCTAGTAAGCCAACGGTTATGGAGTGGTCATTGTGTGCCAGGCTCCTCTATATGTAGTAAGAGTTAGTGCAAGACAAAAATAAATAAATAAATAAAAATTAAATTAAATTAAAAAAAAAAAAGAGTTAGCTCAGACATCGCTAGGGCGTGAGTACTTTCCCCATTTTACAGATGAGGAAACTGAGGCACAGAAAGTTTAGTGCTTTCCAAAGTCACAGAGCTAGTAAGTGGTAGCCTGACTTGCATTTTTCACCACCTTCCCTGCTCCTTTATGATCTCATTGTGTTTATGTGGGGGTGGGTGGGGGTGGGTGGAGTGGGTAAATGTATGAATAAAGCAATTGCGGCCATAGCTAGGGAAAAACTACAGGTGTCAGAAGTTTGGGGAAGTATAGGCTTTTCTGAGAAATGCTTCCAGGAATTCAGAGGAGACAGTGAGGTGTAGCTGACCCAGCTGGGGAGTTCAAGGGAAGAGACACCAATTAACCAGTGGTTCTGAAGCAGGCTGGTAAGACAGGGAATCAATAGATGGATCTGGAACCTGGCAAGAAGTCCACATGGATATCGATACCCCCAAGATGGCTGCTGGAAGACCCTCGCGAGATTTCTGCCATCTGGAATGAGATTCCCAGGAGAAGCCCTGGATATTCTCCATGGACATTATCATTGGGCCCACCCGGGGGATTGATGGGTGAGGTAATCGATCAAAACAGCAAACAGCTGGGACTCCTCCCATGTCATTAGCAAAGGGGTGGACTAATTAATGGTTGTAAAAGCAAGCACAAAGGTCAAATCTCCCCTGCTCTCTCCCAAGCCCCTCCTGGCTTCTGTACCCTGCTCTCACTGTGTCCCCCCTGCATGGAAAACACACAAGTAGAACCTGGGCATTTATAATCTATTATGGGAAATTATAGTCTATAAATCAGCCCTCTTTATCTGTCTCTCTTCAGCCCCTTACTCTCTACCGGGGACCCGTAATCTGTTATTTTCTCCCATTTCTCTTCCCTCCTTACCTTAATAAATTACTGGCCTAAGTAATCCGATGTGCTCTGAAATTCATTTCTGCAGCATAAGTCAATAACCTAGACAAAATCCAGTAACAGTTCCGTGTAAGAGGACTTGGGTGCCTCCTGTCCACCTTGCCCCAGGCAAAGGTCTCCTGCCTCCACCAAAGGCCTGGGGGTACTTTTCCAGAGTTATGCTCTCAGGAATGTACCCATTTCCCTTGTCTCAGTACTGAGGCACCCATGGCAACCAAGACACCCCAAAGCCGCAGACTCCACAGGAACTGTATATGCGTGGACAAAGAGGGAGTGCTGGCCCCTGCGTTTTGGGGCCCGGGAGGTTTCAGGCCCATTGCATAGGTCTGAGTTTCCCACGGTCTGAGCGTCATACCTCTCCCTGCTGGTCTGCCCACCCACCAAGGGTGCCCACCCTTCACTTAGCCTCCACATGTTCTTTCTTGACTTCACAGCCACAAAACAATGTGTAAAGATTTTATTCAGTGACTTGCCTTTTAAATTTTTTTGTTTGTTGTTTTAAGCCTGTTAGTTTTGGGATAGTTTGCTATGTGGTGATATACAACTAGAAACGATTAGCAAAGACAGATTTCAAGAACAAAATCACAGGAAAAGGGAGTGGCCTTACCCTACCAGAAATCAAGATTTACTATAAAATTCTAATAATCACAATATAATGCTGGAATAAAAAAATCGTCCAATACAACAGAATAAAGAGGCAAGAAACACACCCGTGTATATATGGAGACTTGATATTTGACAGAGTGGACACTATAAATCAGGGGAAAGGATACAATATTTCATGAATGGAGTTGACACAATTATCTCACCATTTGGGGAAAAGGTAAAATTAGATTCCTGCATAATTTACACAAGAATTAATTCCAGGTGTATAGACACCTAAAGGTGAATAACAAAACAATAAAATGTTTAGACAAAAATGTGAAAGTGTGTTTTTTATGACTTGGGATTACAAAAGATTTCTTAAGCAAGACATCAAAAGCACAAACCGTAAAGGGAAAATATGTCAAATTTGACACATTAAAATTTAAAGCCTCATTACAAAAGATGACACCAGAAAGAAAGTGGAGGGATCAGCCAAAGACATGAAGAAGGCATTTGCAATGCATATAACTGATAAGGGGTTAGCACCCAGAATTTAAAAAGAGGTCATCCAAATCAATAAAAAAGACAAGCAACTCATTTTTAGTTGGAAAATTGCAGGCAAGAAAATTATAAAACCAAAGGTATATAAATGGTATTCAACTTCACTAGCAAGCAGAGAAATTCAAATCTCAACTAGATACATTTATGCCCAGAAGATTGGTAGGGGGCTTCAAATATGTCTGTAATGCTTTATTGAGAACATATATATATGTAGGGATTGATAGATGATAGGTGATAGAGATAGATAACCTCACATTTTCCCAATTTTGAGAATCCATAATAATCATAGGAAAAAATGTAATTTATTGAATCAATTTAGGTATTCGCTCCATAAAAATGTATAAAGAATCACTTCAGGTATGTGTTGTTATCAGATTTCTGTTACATCAGAGGTCTGTGCATTGTAGAGGGAACGACAGAAAAAGACTGGAACATGGTACTAGATGTACATTTTAGTGTTAAAGTAGGTTTACTGTAAAATTCCACCTAATACAATATAAGAGATAAAGTCAGCTTTTCATTTCCCAGATCTGAACCACTCTTCCTTTTTTTTTTCAGTTGCAAATACAGGAAAATATTAAGAGTTGACAAAGCTGGGTCATAGGTACAAATGTCAGTTATATTATTTTCTGTACTCTTCTATATGCTTAAAATAATTCTTAATTAGGGAAGTGGCTGTGGCTCAATTGGTTGGGCTCCCGTTTACCATATGGAAGGCCCCAGGTTTGATTCCCGGGGCCTCCTGGTGAAGGCAAGCCGGCCTGCACGGCACGGTGAGCCGACGTAGCAAGATGACTCAACAAAGGGAGACAAGCAGATCCAGAAAAACGCCAAAAGCAAATGGACACAGCAAGCACAAGCAGCAAGGGGGCAGTAAATAAATAAATAAAAATAAAATCTTAAAAAAAAAAAAAAAA
>JAQZBX010028329.1:0-27865 GCA_029593785.1 Cabassous unicinctus | reverse complement strand
GATTTTCACCCAGGAGTTGGGGCTAAAGAGAGACCTAAAACCAGTTTTTCTCCTTGCAATTTCCTGAATGGCCAGCAGATGGTGCTTGTTGGCAAACCTTTCCAGGAAGATGTTTCACTCAACCTCTGCTTTCCTGTGTTTCTGGTCTGGCCAGAGCTGAGATTCAAAGCAGACTCTGCTGACCTAATTCACTGAAGAGAAATCACTCTCTGCCCTCCAACACACACCCCCTCTTCCCTTTCAACAGCTGACAGGGAGGAAGATGTCTGTTCCCCTCTCAGTCAACTGCAGTGAGCCAGGGGTTTTATCCAGGCTTAATGTCTTGAGGGTGGGAGGTGGGCACCTGTCCTGGCTGCTGCGGGGGTTTAGTAACTCACAGTTGTCATTTTGGTTCTTTGTCTCTCTGTCCCTTGCCCTCCTGGGGGTTGCACAGCACTGTCCTGGTCTGCTGACCCCCAATGCAGGTCTCTCAGACAGCTCTTGTCCCTTTCTCCATTGTTTTTGTGAGAGTTGAGCCCTGCCTGCCTACTCCGACACCATCTTCCCAGAACTCCTGAGAGAGATCTTTTTAAAATGCAAACAAATCACATCACCTCCTGCTGCAAATACATCAGGGATTTCTATCACCTGAAGGGAAGAGTCCCAACCCTATACCATGCATGGTACATGTGGCTCTTCATAACCTCTCTTCTCTGTCCCACCACCTGCCATCCACCACAGGCACCCCACCCCCAGCCATAATGAATATGCCCCACTTTCTCTCACACCATCATGGCTTTGTACTGGCTGTTCCACCACCTGGAACACCCTCCTTCCCAGCCCCGTGGTGATTTCCTACCCCGTGGTGATTTCCAACTCTGTGACTCAACTCAAGCACATCTGGGAAATTTTCCCTGCTGCCACCTCAGAATAACTTCCCCTCTATATGCCCAGAGCACCTTTCCCATGTCTTTGTTCTAGCACTTATCTCATTCTATTTATTTACTTTTATTACTCTACCACTAAACTAAGGCTGCATATTGGAATCATCTGGGGAACATCTAAAATTCCTAATGCCTGATTCCCAACCTGAGATTCTGATGTCACTGGTCTGGAATGTAGCCTGGGATTTCAATGTGCAGCCAAAGCTGAGAACCACTGATATAGGAAAACAGAAGGGAAGAGAATGCTGCTTTCCTTCTTAATTATTAAGCTAAATGCTGCACATGCCCAGCTGGTTACATTAGGATATGCCATCTCCATGCTGTCAGGTCATCTGTCTATCTCTGGGCCCTCATTTTTGTCTACTTTTCCCATAACTTCCTAACAAAAGTTGTTGCTAAAACTTTCCAACCTTGTTTGGAAAAGAGATTTTTCCAGACTTTAGTTGTGAAAACTCAGTGTACCCCTAGTGGAGAGGAGTTAAGAGTAGAGCTGGAGCAGTGGGGAGTGCAAGAGCCAGTCTCAACCATGGCTGCTGAGCCTCATCTTAAACGTATTAGGTTAAATGCTGCTCTTTTGTGACTTCTTTCCACCTTCAGTGGAACTTAGCTTTGATGTTTGCTTTAAGCTAAGTTCTCCTTTCCTCCACCTGGGGACCAGGATGGGAAGGAAAGCACCACCCAGCTTCATTTGTTCTAGTTTTCCTGAGTCCTAAACCAACAAGGAAATTTCTTCCTCTAGCTGAAATATGGATATCTTCTTTCTTTCCTCCAGTATGCACCAGGACACAACAGGGTATGTCTGCCTCCTCATTCAGCCAGCCAAGAAATCAGACGCTGGCTGGTATACATTGTCAGCCAAGAATGAAGCCGGCATCGTGTCGTGCACTGCGAGGTTGGATATATATGGTAGGTGTGGTGTCATTACTTGAACATCTACATGTGATAGGCAGCACTAAAAATCTTTCATTTAGGGATAGGTGAAGTATTTTCCCATAAATGAATTGGTTAGATTATATTTTAGTGTTTTAAGAGATGGATTTTTAAAGTAATCTCATCCTAGCCCCCTCAGGTCTTCTGCACAAAGTTTTACATTTTACTGTGAGCTTAGCCTTCTGCACAGAGAAGAGTTTATACGTGTTTGCATTTCTGAACATCCGGCATCTTCATGCAGCTTCCTTGCTGCCTGGGGCCACCCACTGAAGCCTGTCATCCCCCAGCAGTACCTCCACCCAGCAGAATTTTCTAGACCTCATTCATTTGTTTATTCATTCAACAAATGCTTATGCCCCAATCCCCCATTCAAACCTCCCTACTAATAGTCTCCCTAATAATAATATCAAATGACATTTGTATAGTGCCTTGCAATTTACAAAGTGTTATTATCCCTGGATCTTCCCAAACCAGTGAGATCATTGTAATTGTTGTTACCCGCATGTAAATGCTGAAGAAACTGAGACTTATAGAGATTGTGTCCAGCTGGGGCAGTAATCCGGTCCTTGTATCATTCCTTTGAGCCAGGATTCTAATTTTCTAAATGGTTTAATAAATTAATCTTTATGAATGCATTTGTGGACTCTGCTCCTCTCCTCTATAATTTTTTGCATTAACTGGCATTTTTGGAGACATATTTCTTAACTCAAAAGAGTGATTCTTTTTTTCTCTAATTGGTTAGATCAAGACGTTTCTTATTCATTACTAACTTAACATGGTTAACCAACATAGCAAAAAAAAAAAAAAAAAAAAAAAGAAAGAAAGGAAAAGAGCAACTCTGCCTAGAACCTGAGGTCACTGCTAGTTATAGGCCTTCCCCAGGTGTTTCCCTTTATTAAGTACCATACAAGAAGGGCCGTTGCCTGCCATTTTCCCTAAGTCCGATTTTTGGAGGAAAAAATATAGCTTTTAAGTTATTTTTTCTTATCCTTGGACTTGAAAAGAAATTCAACTGTGGGAGAAGCGGATACTAAAATACTTTCCCCTGGGAGAGGGGAGGGAAGAAGGAGGCCAGTGGTGTGTTTCTTAATCTAAGCCAAGTCCTTTAATCATTTCCCATACTTCCATATGTCAGAAGGCAGTAGGTCTCCCCCTAAGAAACTCAGGACCAATATACCCTGAAACAGACGACTCTTGTTCCATTCCTGCCTTCCACTGATGGAGACCCCAGGCCAATTTGTCCTGGCTCACCTCTTTCCAGTTTCCTTTCCTGATTCCACAGCACCTACAATAGGAGGTGCTATTTCCTTGGTGGGGGTGTGGCGGGTTGGGGATGGGGAATCAAGGGCTTAGGGTACAAGCAATTTCCTATGACCACACCCACCCACCTTCTGCCTGTCTGAGGAATGAGGAAGGCCGACTCCCTTCTCTCTTCCATAGAAGGGTTTCTAATACAAGGTATACAGGTGTCAGAGAGAGGGGAGCAAGGCTAAGGGATGAGGGGGCTGGAGAAGGAGACTTGACTTTTCAGCTGTTCAGGGTGGGCCTTACAGGACTGAGTGCTGTTCTTTAGTGGAATCACTATAGGCTTTGTCCTCAGTTTTGTAGCTTCAGAAATTTGATTTTACCAAGTCACTCAGAGGAATTTAGACTGTGAAAAACTGATTTAAAACCATGAAGTTGATAAAGGAAAGGACGAATTTATAAACCAAAATACTAATGTGCAACTTCACACTAGAGGCCATACCTTTCTAGGATCCAGAGCACCAGTGCACCCCACCTGGTGCACCCCCTTCTCCATATCAATGTACCTGGGAAGCCTAATCAGGTAATTTCCAAATCAGAGTCAACTGGGACTGTTCAAGTCTAAGGATCGTGTCTGCTAAACACAGATCTTCTTTGGACAGTGCTTGATAAATATGGAAACTCTAATAAGTTTTCTTTTATCTCTGTACTATGATTGATTGCACTTTTCCATCTTCTTGCTATAATTCCTCAGAGGCTGATTAGGGTGGTGGTAGGTACTGGCTAACAAGGTGGTTAGAACATGAGGTAATACTTCTGCAAAGGGCCGAGTCCATCTTTTGGCTTCCACTTCTGCAGGTTCCTTGTCTTCACCTTTCCAGGTACCTCCCTTGAAAGCCTACAACCCTTTATACTAACCACAGCAGGCCCCACGCTAGGTTAAGTGAGAAGGGAGAATTTTGAGAAATCACCCTAGTCCCCCACTCTTCCTTCTTATAGGCCTGGCTCTTTCTGGATCAGAATCACAGGTTTTAGAATTAGAAGAGGCTTGAGAGATCACCAGGCCTGTTTCCCCATTCCTGGCACGGAAGGTTTTACTGCTGTCCTTTACAAATGAGGCAATTCAGAGCCAGATAGATTTAAATGCTTGACCAAGATCCCACAGAGACTGATGGAGTGAGGACAGAATGCATCTCTGCAGGGCACCTGCTAGACTGCATTCATTTGATCCTAACACGTTGTTTGGTCCATTTCCAGCTCAGTGGCACCAGCAGATCCCACCGCCCATGTCCGTCCGGCCCGGTGGCAGCCGCTACGGATCTCTCACCAGTAAAGGACTTGACATTTTTTCTGCCTTTTCCTCCACGGAAAGCACAATGGTGTATTCATGCTCTTCTCGGAGTGTGGTGGAGAGTGATGAACTTTAAGACTGTCTGGGTGCCTGCTGTGTGAGGGGGTGGACTATGGAAGGGGAAGGAAGACAAGCCCAAATACCGACGGTTTCCAAGCAACTGGATTTGAGTAAGTTACCACGCTGCTGGACCTGTACAAGGAGTGCTTTGAATAAGTCGGTTGGGGACTCTTGAATTCTCAACTGAGGGAGAGATGTAGGGCTGTGCCTTTTAAAGATTCCAACGAAAATGTAAGAAGACAATACAGATGAGCCAAAGATGTCGTACAGCTGCCATCCACTGCTTTGGGAAAAAGCTAGCATGTTTCCCTGCCCCCTGTTGTGTTAGGGATGTGTAGGTCCTACTAGGAGCAATTAGGGGCCACGACCTTGGGCTGACCGGAATTAGACAGTAGTGACCCGAGGATATCACCAATTCACCAAACAAAGCAAAGGAAAAAGGTTGGGAGGTCACCATCACCTTCCAGTGATCACATCCATAGCAGTAGTTTAGGTAAATCCATTAAATCAGCTTCCACTTAGCATTAGGAGGTCACGCCTTAAAACTCACATAAGTGGAGAAGCACTTTTGATTTATATATCCTGGGTGTACTGAGCTGCATAATAAGGTGCCAAAATGTGCTTGGGATACAAAACATTCATGGAAACGCTCGCTATTGCACAGTACACTTATTCTGTGGCCAAAACAGGGCCCCACCAGCCTGTCTGCATCATTTTCTTTTGGATTAGGCTGGTAACTGATTTTTCTTCTTTCTGACTTCGTTTATCTCTAAATGCTAGATTAGTAAACCAACCATAAGGAAATCTACAGAGTCACTTTTAAAATGACTAACTTCAGTTGCCACTTCCAAATCATGTAAGAGTCATCATCTATCCATAAAACACCACTCCCCTGTCCCTATGCCAATACCCCCAGCATCTCGAAGTATATCAGACAGTGAGGAAGGAAGCAATGAGAACAAGGAGAGGAAGTGATGGGAGACTGTTGTCTTCACTTGCCTCAGCAGAGCAGTGGTCGCGGAAGGAAAGAGGTCCTTTAATAGCTATGCACTGCTTTGAGGTCATTGATCAAACTGCATTTTCTACGTAGAAATGCTAACTGAGAAAGTGGGAGGAAAGAAGGATATGCATCTTTATTCTAAGCCACCAATTCAAAACCTGCCTCTCAAACTTAAGGAATTTTTAGATTTAAGTTCACCACAGTAACCCCAGTGCCTGGAAGAATGCCTAGCACAAAGAGGGCATTTGACAATGTTTGTTGAATGAATGAATCTTATATTAGACAGAGGAATCTACAGTTCACATACCAGTCCAAAAAACTGCCCTGGAAATGGTCATTAGTACAGTTTGCTCCAGGCTCACCAATGAAAAGAATTGGAGATGTCTGTTACCAACTTCCCGGTGCCCAAGTTTCTGGTATCCTCTGAGACATGTACCCTTACTCAAGTGAGCAAATAGTAATTGCTCAGAAAGACTTGAAACTTTCTTCACTTCAAGGCAAGGATTTCCAGTATGAAAAAAATTAATTCACTAATAACTTGTATGTCTACTCTGTGTCAGATGCTATACAAATATTGCAGCAGATACAAAGATAAGAATAAGACCCAGTTCTGCCCTGGGAAAGCTTACAATATAGTAGCAGGGGATAACATATAAGGCATGCGGAATGCTGCTTCTTGGGGTAAAACTTATTCTTTAACAAATAGAAGTGTCTAATGCTGCTCATCCTTTATTTTTCATGACTCTATAGTCATCTTAATTATATTTTCAACCTTTATTTCTTAATGAAATAAAGTGTCATAATTTCCATCCTTAAGAAATAAAGGTTTCGATTATTCAGTAAAATTATTAGATTTTGTTTCCTGTTTATAATTTATCCAAGAACAATAGTAATATATAGGGAACCATATTGGAATAGAATGCATTCCATATAGAATGCATCCTGCAAAATGTTTGTTTCCTTATTAATTTCTATTATGAAATCTCTTATAATAACTAAAGAGCACTTTCTAACTCCAGGGTTTCTTCTCCACATTTGTACACGTGACCTCCCCCTATATCTACTTCCTTAAACTCTGGACAGTTGTCCCATGAAAGGATATTTCTCATCTCTATATGTCTTAGTTTTCTGAATAATTTTTATCTGTTGTCTTTTAGTGTTCATGGGACAACTAGGATAAATATTATATCTGGCCATTAGGTGTCGCTGTCCAATGTAAAGTGTAACCTAAAAGGGCCTGAAATTCGAGCTTTTGGATTATGTTAAAGCAGGGTTTCTCAACCTCTGCACTATTGACATTTTAGGCCAGATAATTGTTCGTTGTGGGGACTGTGCACTGTAGGAGTTTTAGCAGCATCCCTGGCTCTATCCAGGAGATGCCAGTAGCACAAGCCGTCCCCACTCCCCACCCCTTTGTGGCAACCAAAAATATCTCGATTATATCCGAATATTCCCTGGGGGACAGAGTAATTGAGAACCATGGTGTTACAGGAATCAATGCTTTAAGATTTCTACCAGAATTCAATTACAATGAGGCATACTTGTATAAGAAGTTTTAGTTTGGGGGAGTGGATGTAGTTCAAGTGGTTGAGTGCCTGCTTCCCATGTACGAGGTCCTGGGTTCCATCCCTGGTTCCTCCTAAAAACAAACAGGGGAGCAGATGTAGGTTGGTGGTTGAGTGCCTGCTTCCCGTGTATGAGGTCCTGGATTCAATCCCTGGTACCTCCTTTAAAAAAAGTTTTAGTTTTGCTGAGTATGTTTGGACTTAACATGTCCAAAATCAGATTCATCATCTTCCCTTTTATAAGCCATTTAGTTTAGTTCAATGATTTCTATTAATGGTACCATCCCATTCCTAGTAATTCAAATTAGAAACATCCACACATTTTTTGTTTCCTCCATTTTATCAATCTCCAAGTCTTGTTCCATTCAGGCCTTCCTTTCCATCTCCCTTTGTCCCCCAATTCAGGCCTTCCTCACTTTCTTAATTTCCCTCAATAGATCTGACTTCAACAATAATAAGAGACTGCTAACTGGTCTTCCTGTCTCTAGCCCGGCTATTTCTCCCCCACTCAAATCTAGCCCAGATCTCAGTGCCAGATCATTCTTCCTGAAGTCCTGCTCCAGTCATATTATTCTATGATTTTCAACTCCCCAGTGGCTGCCTGGAGCAAACTTAGGTACCAACTGCTCTACCCTTTAGTGTTCAAGACTTGCCCCAATATGATTCCAAATCTCTTCAGCCACTATACAGAAAATGCACCCAATGAGGCAACAAACTTAACACTTTCTAGCCACATGCCATTTTTCCCCCTCTATCTGAACTCTGCCCCCCAGTTTCTACTTATGCAAATCTTATCTGCTCCTTAAAGTCCAACTCCAAATGCCAGTGTCTTCATGAAATATTTTCTGATTCCCTGACCAAATATAATTCTATAATCTTTGAAATCTTTTAGCAAATTTTTTGAGTCTGGAGAAAGAGATTCTTTGTATAGTGTTCTGTATAAAACACATCAGCCTGCCCCCTCCCTTATACTACCCCACCTGCCTGCACTAGATTTTAGCTACTTATTGGTATGGGCTGTGTCAGAAGTTTGGCATAGTGTCTTACACAGAGCAGGCACTCAATAAATATTTACTGATCTAAACTGAACTTAAAATTTCTATGTAAGTCACTATTTTCTATATAATGTGAATTGGGTCTAGAGCAGCAGTTCTTAACTTTGGCTGCACATTAGAATCTTCTGGGGAGCTTTCAAAAATCCCAGTGCCTAGCCACAACCCCAAATCAATTAAATCAATAACTCTGGCATTGTTACACAGGCATTGGTATTTTTTAAGGCTTTCCAGGTGATTCCAATGAGCAGCTGAAGTTGAGAGGAATCATTTTCTCATCATGATTTTATCACCATGAACTTACCCAAGGGAGGCCCAGCATGGCATAAAGCTGTTGTGTTGGTGTCAGTGAAGAATGTAATCCCTCCTTGTTGTACAAGCAGTGTGTGCCTGGAAAATAGAAATAAACATGCACGTTGGCCTAATTAGAACCTACTAGTTTGCACTACACCCATTAGGCATGGAGCCTTCATGAAGCCTCCAGAGGAAGCTCAGAAACTTGCAAAAACGGACGAGAGAAAGTTGATGCAGTTCGCTGAGCCCTGTGTTTCAAAAAGCCATACAGATCCCATCACTGCCCTTGTCTTAAAACAACTGCAGGACTTTTCATAACTTGGTTGGTAATGGACATGGGGATGAGAGAAAATATGGAGAAAGGAAATGCACAGCAATGCCAAACCGCCTTTTGGAAACATATGGTCCCATCACCAAAATAAGGTTTTAATCAGAAAGTTGCCAAGTAGTGGAACTGGTTAAAAAGCACCTTTCTTTTTTTATTCATCACTTAACTTTTGTAGGCATCCAATGAGAAAATAAATGGTCAAGAGTCAAGCAGTAGTTAGGTTGTATATATGCTACAAGAATAAAAAATTTAAAATCCATGAACCTGCACAACACAAACTAGTGACCCTAAGTTAAACCATGGGCTACAGTTAATAGTACAATTTTTAAAATGTGCTTTCATCAATTGTACCTCACCAATGCAAGGTGTTAATAATAGGGTGGTATATGGGAATCCAGCATTTTACGCATAATTGTTACATAAACCCACAACTTCTCTAACAGCAGCAGCAAAAAAAGAGTAAAGCAGTGAGAAGAGCTAAGGATCTGAATGTCACTGTACTGTGCAAAATAATTCCCACAGAAGCCAAAAGCTGATCTTTGTAGGGACAGATTAATTTGGACAATCCTCAAGTGAAAAATGGGTTGCCTTCCAAAAGTTTATTTGTAAATTGGTTCTTTAAAACTCAGAATACATTTTCTTACACTTGCATCACCCAATGCTAGGTTCCCAAGTGAACCCAGAAAAACCCATTTAATTCATGACTGAATTGTATTATCTATTAGATTGGGTTATGGTCCCAAAAAGCGATCCAGGCAAAACAGTAAATGAGAGGAGGAGGGAGATGACTTCCTTCTCCTCATTTGTGCATGTGATGTTTCAAAGCTGAAGAGTGTCTATGGTCCTTTCTGCACCTACCCCAAATCTGTGTTTTTTTCTCCCCAAGTGCCCTGTGCCCCATGTTCTTAACCCCTACTGCTTAACCTGTCCCATCTCACTCCTACCCCATGGCCTGCCAGCGTGCTTCCTTCTCCAAAACGACCTAACTCCAGTTCCAAGCATCTTGATTTGGTGTTCGGAAGGAAGCAGCCCAACTGAACAAATTCTGAATGCCTTAGAGTCTTTTAACTTCACAGAGGTGCTGCACTTTTACAAGCAGTTGCTTTCTTACTCCCATCAACTCCTAACTGAAAGAATTACTGGCAGAGTAAAAAAAGATTTGGGCTGTGAAGGGAGGTCTAGGAAACTGAGACTGTCAGATACACTAAATTGTTCTTGTTTTTCACAGCGTCTTCCTTTCTTCCCCCTCCCCACACCACTCCCGAAGTCCATTGCAAACTAGGATCCTGGCCTGGGTCTGTATATGGCTATTTATAAGTTGGTTGTAAACTCAACGCCACCAAAGAAGCTGTAAATGTAGGCAAATTTACTCATAATGTCCCTTCCAGGGTACTTGAGTAATCTAGACTCGTAGTATTTCCTCTGATGGTTGAGTTGAAACTCAAGTGCCTTACTAGTAACAGTTTCTTAGATTGCAGCAGAGCGTGTTCTAGTCCTTTTCATCACTAATTGCCTTTTCTTGTTTTAAGTGGATCAACATTTCAGAAAGTTAATCACTGAAGCTTTGCTTGAAGAATGCCAAGCATCTTCTAAGTTTTGACAATGCAGTGGTCATCAGTATGCTTAGAAAGTTGCCAGTATCTTTTTTTTTTATCTGTGTGGTGCAAAAAATTTGCATATTTGTTAAAAATAGGTTTGCCTCTTGTGTCTAATTACATTAGTTAGCATACTTGGTATGATAGAACCATAAACAGGCTGCTTTTTGTTAATATGTAAATAACGCCCACCTCAAACTCTGAGGAGCAATAGCCTTGAAACTGCAAGAAATAGAGAAAGCACACACTTTGCAACCCTCTAAGATTTGTGCTATAAATGCTGAGAGTAAGCATAAAGAAAAGGGCTGTACTGTAGAGGTATATAAACACTAATTTGCTAAATGCAGAAAGTAGTTCTAGTTTCCAGGTTTAAATATTACTTTTTGACGATTACTGAATATTTTTAATGCACAAATATATTTGATATTTTAAAGTGATTTTTGTAAATTATTCCCATTCAAATCAGACAAATTACTACATAGAATATAACCTGATTAAAATATTCCTAGAGGGAAGCGGGTGTGGCTCAGTGGATAGAGCCCCCGTTTACCATATGGGAGGCCCGGGTTCACGTCCCAAGGCCTCCTTGTGAGGGCACGCCGGCCTGGGCGGTGAGGTGGGCTGATGCAGCAACCTCACGGCAGGAAGCGGGTGTGGCGCAATGGATAGAGCACCCGTTTACCATATGAGAGGCCCGGGGTTCGCTTCCCAGCGCCTCCTTGTGAGGGCAGGCCGGCTCACGCGGTGCGCCATGGGCTGATGCGGCAAGACCTCACAGCAAGGGGGAGATAAGCAGACACAGAGAAGACACGCAGCGAATGGACACAGCAGCACAAGCAGCAAGGGGGGGATAAATAAATAAAATAAATAAATCTTTAAAAATATATATATATATTCCTAGAATTACATCAAGATAACTGGATTTTGGACTTCCTAAAATATCCAGCAAACCCACTATGACTTCTCAGTTGTTCTTCAACTCTCCAAGATAAAAATTCATTCTGCCTCCTAGCTGGAAAAAAAAAAAAAAGCACATAAAAATGGAACCTAAAGATAGGAGGTGACTGGTTTAGACTGGCAATAAATGGAGATACAAGTATAGTTTTGTTACAAGAGGAGGTGTTTTAATATCCACAAGAAACCTGAGTCATTTTCATATAGAATGGTTAGAATAAATTGCTTAATTCCATCACTCCTACACAGATTCAATCAGTTAACTGTAAAATAGAGGCAGATTCTCTATTATAATGCTCCCATAATTCCTGCTGTAAGAATGCAGTGAATTATATACTGACTGCAGTGTTTACTACCAAAAGGTTAATAAATGTGTGTGTGCACAGTATAAAAGGTTTTACTGTGTATGTTAAGGGGACTGAAATAATCCAGATGAGATAATTTGAAGATAACTTAATTTTCCAGTATTTGGATTTAAGAGATACCTTATCTCCTTTTCTGATTAATTTTCATTTAGTTTCTGCAAACTTTAGCATAAGGTTTTTTGAGCTACCCTTCTCCCTTCATTACCTCCCTGTAAAGATAAAAATATGTAAAATATTAAACGCATTAGAAGAGCTCCTTATTTCTAGGAATTCTTAGGTGAATCCTAAGAAGGATTTTAATAATTCAGATGAATTTCAGACACATTCTTTAATCCTTCTATAACTCCGGGGTCTTTCTTTACCTGTAAAATAAACAAAATACTCGAGCCTTTCCTAGGACAGATGGTAGGATAAATAAATGAATACTTATGAAGAGTTTATTCTAAAGACCTTAAAAAAACATGGTAACAAGTTTAATTCTAAGGAATATGTTCAAAATATTTTTCTCCTAAATAAATAGCTGATTTGTTTTAAAGTTTGCATTTCTTTCCTGCCCCACTACTTTGTTTTTCCTTAGAAGAATACTACACATAGTGAAATTTCTTCTTCCAAGATTGTATGCAGTAAAACATCTGGAGAAAAATCAAATGAATTCAAGAAATAGCCCATCTGCTTTTTGCAGGCAGATTCCAGGGAAACTTCTTTCAGCATAGGCAGAATAGCCTAGGGGAACTTTGCCTCCTTCTTCTATGAATGAAGCTGGGGGAAATGATGACTCAAAAGAGAAATAGCAAAGGAGTTCCTGTATTCCTTTCTGTCTTAGGCAGTTCAGGACAACTGCATTGAGAGATTCCAAATCCTAATGGAGAAGTCTCCCATGTCAGCATGTCAGTGGCCTTACTGAAAAGCATCAGCTTCTTCAGGATAACAGCTAGATAAAGACTTGCAAAAATAAGCATGTCCTTTGGTCCCTTATTTCTGTGTTCCCAGCTACAATCAAGTCTGAATTTTGCCCTGTGATTCATTCTATCCATGAGGACTGACAAACAATGCACGTGTGTATGTGTGCACATGCACACACACACACACACACACACACACACACACACAAGGAGTCTGGAGCACCCATAGCTAACTTAATTCAGTCAGAATCAAGTAACACAGCTTACGCTTTTCCATTCTTTCCCTGCATGAGTTCTTTCCACTTGAAAGCACACCAAGTCCCAGACGGCTCACAAATATGGTCTGGTATGCTTCCATCTTAGGAAGCTTGAGCCAACTTATTTTCTAAAGTACTTTTTTGGTTATTAAAAATCTTAATGGAAAAGCCATTACAGTAACCATTTTGAAATGTGTGAATTAAATAAACTGTATATTTTGCCGTTATTAGTAGAAAGCAGTTAATGAATCTTGGCTTTTTTTTCCTGTTCTTCTGCATTGTGCATGTTAGATGAACTCAAAACCAGTGATCACGTAAGCTAAAATGTTTGTGTCCTTCCTCAGAAGGTAAATGGTACTGTATTCTGGTAGACCATGTCACCACCATGACACCTCTTGCTCTTTCCTAGTCATGCTTTCTTAAAGATTTGTTGGGGATTTGTGTTTTGTTTGGAAACTTTGCAATTAGAAGAAGAAAAGTAAGAATTAAGAATCAGTGTTTAATTCATCCTGGATGTTTTAAAAAGCAATTTAGAGGATGTGATGGAGTGTTTCTTTATTCATTAAATAAAATTTTATTTATTCTCAATTATTAGGGCTTTTTTGTTTTGTTTTGTTTTTGGTCTCAGACTTATTATGTGAGATGCATAAGTTCCTGCTCTCCAATAGTTTTCTACCAGCTTGGATATTTTTTGGATACACTACCAGTTTGAAACTGCAACCCAAAAGTCCTGCTTTAACTCAATAAAATAGTTGTTAAAGCATGTACCTAATAGTATATTCATGACCACAGAGGGGTATGGGTGTACATGTGAGTAGATAGATCATATATGTATGGTTTTATGTGCGCTTTGAAATTTCTTTCTCCCATAGGTAACAAAAGAAAAAATATCATCAGTGATACCAAGGCAGGGAGCAGCCTCTAGCCAAAGTTAGTGCTCAAATGCATCCAAAAATATCACTTCACTGTTACTGTCAAATGATAAAATTTAAGTGAACTGAGCTTTATCTAAGCTCCTATTTCATAATCCAGGATGGATTTTTCCAGCATATACTTTGAGGAGTTTTCTTAAAGATTAAATTCCATCACTACTAAGACTTGTTTACTTTTTCCCTCAAATGTCTTCTAGAAAAAAAAAAATCTAGTATGTTGGATAGGACAGAAAGCTTAGGAATTTGGTAACAGATCTAAGTTGCTTCCTGAAATTTCCAAAACACAGATGCAGGCACCTAAAGTCCTAACATTTAACAGATTACCACTCTTTTTGGGGGGGCAGGGGGGAGGGATGGGGAAGAAGAGGTATGGATCAGAATTTCATAATTTTAAATAATCAAGTTGTCTGATTTCATCAAAAAAGTATTGAGTTAATAAGCAAATAAGATTTATTCAGTTTTTGGTTTTTTTTTTTCCTATGCAAGGCCCTGCACAGTCTCCTTTCATAAGGTACTTAAAGTCCAGAAGGGGGATGAGATACCAAACCTAAAAAATTACTAAAAATACATTTTTGAGCCCTTTTCTGATTAGTGCAACACTCTCTCATGATTTCATTAACTCTCAGACACTACAAACTTACTGGGGTTATTAATGAATCTTTTTGGGAGAGTTAAGTAAGTAGACTATTGTGCCTAAATAGTAAGAAAGGCAGATGCTCTGAATCTTTTTTTTTTTTTTAACTTTTTATTGTGGTGCCGTATATACAACTCAAAATTTCCCATTGCAGCAACTTTCAAGTGTATAATTCAGCGGCATCAATCACAGATGCCCTGAATCTTGCCATTAGCCCAAGTGCACGCTGCAGTGAGAAGTGGGACCAGGAAGGGGTCTGGCATCACCCCACGTAGAGCAGTGTTGTCTGCCAACTACAGCATCTTTTCTGAGTTGCTGTAGTTAAGAGGTTAAGCATTTTACTAACTTGCAGTGAGGAAGCAAAGTCATAAGCCCTCCTCAATTTCTTATTAACAGATATCAGAAGGCAAGGGAAAATCAGCATCAGTCTCCCAATAGGTTTCTAGAGATACACTTCGTTTTTTTTAAGTTTAAGTTTGTGGGTTGGGGAAGACATTTTCCCTCATTACAAACTAAATGGATTTTGATTTTTAGAAATAAGAAAAAATGTGTTAATGTAGACTCTCTGTAAACTGCAAATAGGAGGTTTGGTCTAGCCTAGGCTTTTGGAATCAATAATAAAAAGGTTTTGGGAATGTCATTGTTGCTATTGTTTATTGACTTGTGACAAATTCCAAATGCACAGATAACTTATGATCCTGCTTTTCCTAATTATGAGCAAGACATTTCCCCAAATGCAGGCAGTGTTGTTAACCACCAAGTCACTCTTTATATCAAGGGCTTGGTTTATTCATCCAATGGTTAAGCAAATTTATAAAAGTAATTCAAATCAACAGCATGTGTAGCATTTTGCCTCCACTTTTTAATTAGTTTTGATGGTCGTGAAGCCTTTACTGATGAACTCATACTGATTAAAAAGAAGTCACTTCCAAAGTGACATTTTTTTATTTCTCAGTGTAAGTCTTAGGATTGTTTATGTATATAGTGGGTACTCATAAGGAATAAGGAATTAGTTTAAAAAAAGAAAATAAACAAAATATTGAGGAACTATATGTCTAGTTACTTAAAAGCTAAATATTATCTCAATGAAAATTAATTTTAAAATAACCTATAAAATATGTTTATATTTTCAAGTGGACAGAAAACTTTCAAGTTAATTACCCCTACTCTCACCAGCGTTTTGGTTTGTTTTTAAGTATCATAAAACGCAAATTCGCCAATCAGTAGGATTAGATTTAAACATTCCACGACTTTATTTAGAGAGGCTAAATCCCCAAATAGACCTTTGGAAACTAGCAAGGTATCTGGCATGAAAAACAAACCCACGTTTTAATATATATTTTACAAAACCTATATTTTAATAATGTGTACACAATTTAAAAATACAGAGCACTCATGCCCATGTACTCTGGGGGGAAAAAAATGTCTGACTCTACTTCATGCACACACAATGCACTAAGCATAAATGCACTCACAAGACAGGAAGGTAGCTCTGCTTTGAGCATTCACAAGAAATGCATACTGTAACTTCACCCGAACAGGACAAACTTACAAAGTGTAAGAAAGTTATTAGTTCTCTGAGGACTAAAGCTCCAGTATAGCCTAATCATACTTTTTCTTTAAGATCGTTTTCCCTCAAAGTGGTCCAGTGAAAGGGGAGGAGACATCATTTTCACAGCCATCAAAAACATCATTCACAAGGGCCGTTAACGAAATCTACAAAATATACATAAGGGAAAAAGAAAGGCAATACAATTATTATGTCCACTGGACTAATGATGTGAGCTAAAGTAACCTGAAAGTTTGCTAACTGTATTCCAAGGATGTATCTTACACCACGAAAGCCCTAGCAACTACGTCGGGAAGGGCTGCGGGAAGCACAGTCCCGCGGCTTCTCCCGGAGACGGAGCCGCACCCGCGGCCAGACGCCCTAATTGGCCATCTGGAAGGGCTCGGGCTGGAAGCCGAAGAGCCTCTGGCCGTAGGCCTCGCTCTCGCCCGGCAGCTTCGCGCCCGCGATGGGGAGATAGTGGTCGCGGCCGAAGTGCTCACAGTGGAGATTGATCCAGTCCCGCTCCGAGCTGAATCGCTCGGCTTCGGCCAGGATCCGGGTCAGCGCCATGATGTAGCTCAACGCCATCTGCAGAGTCTCGTACTTGGACAGCTTTTTATCTTGGCCCCACTGGGGCACCACCCTGCGCAGGCGGTCGAAGGCCGTGTTGAGCCCCTGCATTCGACGCCGCTCGCGCGCGTTGGCCGCCAAGCGCCTGCGCGCCGCGCTCTCCAGGCGCCCGGCCCCGGAGCACGTGCCCGCGCACTCGGCACTGCCCACGCACGGGGGCGCGGCGCGCGCTCCTGCCGCGGGGCCGCTGGGCTTGCAGGACTTCATGCCGCTCCTGCAGGGGCAAGGCGGGGAGCTCACCCGCGCGGGTGCGCGTGTCTGTGGGCTGGTCTGCCGAACCGCCCGCTTAGGTGGCGCTTCCTTAGCTAGTAAGTTACCAATAAAGTGACTCACGTGGAATCAAAGAGTTTATAGTGGGGAGTGCAGGACTCCACCTTCTGTCCTACAGGATAACCAGGTCGATATCTCTTCACTTGCCCAAATAAAGGGGAAATTGAGATGCTAAAGAGAAAGTCATTTTCCCAACAAGTTGACAACAGGAGGGAGCCTTCTTTAAGCAGAGTTTAGTCTGGCTGGTTCTGGGGAGGCCTTTCAAGTCCTCCAGGGAAGCCCTGAGACTCCTATTCCGGAGAATGAAATCCTTCCCACAACTCAGATGAGGAAGGAGCGCCTTTTCTGCGGTAGCTGTCGGGCAGTGCTGGATGAACCTTTGAGGGAGGAGAATTTATAGCCGAGGGCTGAAAGAGGGAACAGGTGGTGGCAGGTGGGCGGGCGTCCCTCGGCTTCCATCTCAGCACCTTCCTACCCTGGGAACGGCGGGGGGGTGTGGGGGGCGACACACAGCAAAATCCTGACATTACAGCTTTCATCTGTTGACGTTTCTCCAAAACTATGTCTGTCCAACACTAAATAACACACCATCTGGAGTGGCCTGGCTGTCCCCAAAAGAATAACAAGGTGGGGAGGGGGGAAGAGAGGTTAATCTTTTCCCATATCAGCCGGCAGCTTACATATTAAAAACTTAACTAAGGTTTTTAAATTTTTGGAAATCGTTGGCGTGAAGTTGTTGCTTTTGAAATTATGAGATATATCAAAAACTTTACTATAAGAAGATTTGGCTTTTTCAAGACGTGTGACAATTTTGTGTGGCGATGAGCTAATATATTGATATTTTGATTTTAGGTCTTAAGTACATTGGGACAAATTAGTAGATCCTAATACTGCAGACTTGTGCAAATATTTTGGCTTTCTGCAGAATAATTTATTGTAACATAACACAAGATATTCATGTGTATATCAAGTTGAATTGGATAAGTTCCAATACTTAGGCAAATCGATTCAGTATTTATCCTCCATTTCCCCAGACACGGGGTCATAAATAATGTTTACAGGACAGCCATTCAAATGATAATCACTTAATCATCTAATTTTATATTTAAATCTAATTTAAAAAAAACTAAAAATGCATATACATGTGCAAAAGGCAAACATCTAAGTAATTTGTGAGGTTTTCCAAACAAGTTCCCAATGGAAGACTTATTCCACATAACAAAGTGATAAGCTATAATTTCATACTACTTGAATGATTCTGTTGTGTCAACTTCCTCAGCAACAATAAGGAAACAGGAGTTCCACTATTGGTAATGATGTCTGATTTAAACAGAAATACCACTAATTTGATTCTTTAATCTCAGCTTGTTTTTAACTCTTAAGGAGGCGTAAAGGTGCAAAACAACCAGGCTTCAAATATGTTCATATGTTTTCTGGATTCTTCAAGAGGACCAAGTATGCTTTTTCTCCTTTTGAAATATGGAGTGTATCAGCATTATTCTCAGATATTTTTGTTTAATTAACTTTAGTTTAATTAAACAAGCTCTCACAAATCGAGAATCTTTTCACCATGACTTGCTTCCCCCACCATTGCCTCAGACTCTAACCCCATTGTGACTGCCCTGACTCCAAGTCCTGTTTTCCCATAAATAGTTGATTAATCCCTAGCTGAAGCAATGACAATGAAATGAAGTTGAATAACATGGAGACAATAGGATGCAATTGAACATTAATGAACTCCAGCATGACAGATGTTGAACACAGATTTTTTGCATGGCCCCACTTAGCTCTGTTGCTCTAAGTCCTAACAGTCTTGGTTGAGAACAGCAGTCCTGTGACAGGAAAGACTATGTTATTTAGTCATCAAAATCTCAAATACTTTTTTCCCCCAGTTTTCATGGAAATCTGCCCTATTTAATTTTATGTTTTCTCTTCTTTATTTACCTCATCCCTTTCCCCAAGAAGCTCCTTATGTTCTGCTCTTTGGAAATGTTTCTCTGCAAAACAGACTGTGCCCTTCTTCTGGACATTATTGTCCACAAAACACTAATGAGTTGTATGTTCTTAGAGGCCATGCATCCAGGGTTGGTGAGATTATAGCCCATCACCAAAAGCATCAAAAGTATAACTTGAAAAGAAAAAGGAAACATAGCAGTATGCACACACAACTATATTAGAATGAGCCCCCGTTTACCATGTGTGAGGCCCCAGGTTCGCTTCCTGGGGCCTCCTTGTGAGGGCAGGCCGGCCCATGCGTCGCGAGGGGCTGATGCAGCAAGACCTCACAGCAAGGGGAAGATAAGCAGACACGGAGAAGACACACAGCGAATGGACACAGCAAGCACAAGCAGCAAGGGGGGGATAAATAAATAAATAAATAAATAAATCTTTAAAAAAAAAAAAAAGAATGTAAATTAGCAGACATCTATAATTTGAAAATTGATCCAAGGATAGAGAGTATTGCTGCAATAAGGGACCTTAGAGATCATATAGTAAAACATTTCCCAAACGTATTGTGAAGGACCTTAGTCCTACAAAGCTACTTCTGGCTAGAAGGGTTCCATTGTCCAATAAGTTTAGGAAATGCATCTGCTATCTCCCTCCTGGAGAGTCACAAAGTGAAACTGGTATATTTAAGGTCCTTGGAAGACCTGGAGTAAAGAAACCTATTGAATCCAGTATTTCCTAAACCTTTCAAACACAGAACCCTTAAATATTTTTTTCCGTTATTAGAGAAGTTGTGGGTTTACAGAACAATCATGCGTAAAATATAGGATTCCCATATACCACCCCACCACACCTTGTATTGGTGTGGAACATGTGTTACAATTAATGATTGCACATTCTTATGATTTTACTACTAAAGTCCATGGTTTATCTTAGGGTTCACTGTGTATGTAGTTCCATGGATTTTTTTAAAAAACTTTTTATTCTATTACCATATATACAATCTAATATTTCCCCAGATATATATTTCAGTGCTGGTGTGTTCATAGTGTTGTGCTACCATCACCCCCATCCATTACCAAAACATTTCCATCACTCCAAATAGGAACCCCATACATTTTAAGCCTTTGCTTCCCATTCCTTATCCCCACCCCATCCCCTGGTAACCTGTAGTCTAGATTCTGACTCATGAGTTTGCTTATTCTAATTGTTTCAAATCGGTGAGATCATACAATATTTGTCCTTTTGTGTTTGGCTTATATCACTCAACATGATGTCTTCAAGATTCATCCATGTTTTCACATGTATCAGGACTTCATTCCTTTTTATGACTGAATAATATTCCATTGTATGTATATACCACATTTTATTTATCCATTCATTGGTTGATGGACACTTGGGTTGCTTCCACCTTTTGGCATAGAACCCATCTTTCCTAGAATTACCTATTAAAATCCCTTGGAACACATTTTTTTCCAAATTGGCTCTAATATGTCCTATTTATTTTATAGAGAAGGAGCCTGAGATCCAGAGATTAAACACTATCCTCAAAGGCAGTCATATTTAATGACTGAATTAAAACAAGAAGTCAAATCTCCTGTTTTCTTTGATTTTAGCGGCTTTAAAATGAAGAGATCACTTAATGCAAGCCCCTCATTTTACAATGGGGCAACTGTGACCTACTAGAGATTTCAGTGAGACCAGTCACTTAGTAACAGTTCTAGGAGTAGACTTAGACACTTTGTGCGTAAAGGACAGTGCCATTTATTTTATAACCAGTGTCTGGCACACTGCGTAGAAAATAAAGGGTACCCAACAAATGACCCTGACTGAATGACTGGAAGCATAAGCTAGATAAAGTGAAAGACAGATTCTGACCAGAATATGTGTATTTCTAGTGAATGAGGCTAATGAATGGTCTATATTCCCTCCCCTTGTAGAAACACAAGCTAGCTCCTCATTTAGAATGCAGAGTGGATTCTTAAAAAAACAAACAAATCCATAGCCATTTGGGTCAAAAGAACATACATGCCAGACTAATTTCCACAGTGTTTCTGTACTGAAAAGGTGTGGATCCTAACAGGTGAATTGTGGTTACTATCAGTCTGTGATCAGATAGAAATCAACAGTGGCAGGTGGAAGTGGGGGGAGGCAGAAAGAGCTGACACATCTGGAAGGAGTAGAAAAAGAGGGAAAATATTTTAGAAGGAAAGGGTCAATGGCTAGAAAGTGTTACATAAAATGCATGGAAGAGTTTCAAAGGTAAATGTTCCCTTATTATCCAAAAATCATATTTAATTTTTAAAGTGGAAAAGTCTCAAAGGCACAAGCAATTAGAGAGAGGAAAAACACTTGGTGAAAACTGTTCAGTCTGAAATTTGCAGAGAGAAATGGAAAATGAAGAATGGGGCTTCCATAAGGAAGGGATACGAGTTGGGGATTCTGGAAGACCACCTCCCAAAAAAACTAGGAGGTAAGCCAGCAACTGACAAAGGACTGAAGTTGCACTCCACTTATATTTTATTAAAGACCAGAAGTGCAAGGTGTTAAGAGTTCTTCTAGCTTTATAATGTGCCATGTAGTTACTGGGGGTGGAGGTGGGAAGCTGCAAAAGGATTTATATGCTTAGAGATAGGAAGAGGGAAGCCGTCTTGCAACTATACCTCCCCCTCAAAGGTCCAAAGAAGAGAAAACCAAGGGAAGAGCAAAAATTAAGGGAGGATAGAAACTACTAATGAAGCCAACAGAAAGACAGAAAAATGTGGGGCCCCTGACCCAGTACCTGGAAATGATTACTCATCATTAAGTACAGGCTCACCAAGGGCCCCAGGTGATTCTCCAAACCCTATTCACTACCCACACTACTTGAGAATTCTGGCAATCTTAGTTTCTAGGTGCCAGACAGACTTGCATGATTCAGACAATGCCTTCACTCCTCTCTCTAGTGGCTTTTAGCCCCCTCTTAGTGTCCTGCCTAACCACTATCATCTGGGTCAGTTTTGAATCCTACATCTCCCATTAACTAGCTGCATTCTCTTGGGGAAGTAGCTTGCCCTATTTTTCTATCTGCAAAATGGGAATCCTAATACATCACAGGGTAGTAGTGAGCATTAAATGAGACTATACCTATAAAGACTTGGTCTGGCACCTGAGAAATTTCCTCTTTAAATAACAGTTATTATTACATTGTGACAGTTTGGGGCTTTCCATAGATCCCAGAAAGGATCATCTTCTTGGAGCTAATCCATTCCTGTGGATGTGGAGCCCTTTGATTGGATTGGATTCCGTTGGGGGAACTTTGATTGGATTGCTTCAGTGAAGTGTGACCCAGGGTGGGTCTTGGCCCTCTCTCTGGAGTCCTTTATAAATGGAGAATTGAAATCAGAGACACAGAGAAAAAAGCCTCAGAAACAGAAGAGGTGCCAGAGGCTGGAGGCTGGAATGCACACAGCACAGAGGCTCAGGAAGAGGCTCCCCAAGAAGCTCAAAGAAATGAGACCCAGAGGAGAGGGGAGAGATGAGCCACATGCCTGATGGCCCACAGCTGAGCTCAGGGAGAAAGTGAGCCTGGAGGAGACCGGCAGCCATTTTTCCTTGCCACATGAAAGGAATCCAGGATTGCCAGCAGCTGACCTTTGGTGAGAGTGTATTAGTCAGCCAAAGAGATGCTGATGCAAAGTACCAGAAATCGGTTGGCTTTTATAAAGGGTATTTTTTTGGGGTAGAAGCTTACAGTTACAAGGCCTTAAGGAGTCCAACTCAAGGTTACTTCCTTACCAAACTCTGTTGCCACGTGTTGAAGCAAGATGGCGGGCGACATCTGCGTGGGTTCAGTCTTCCTCTTCCCTCTTAAGGCTCCGTGGGTCCAGCTTCTTCTGATCTCAGATGTAGGCTGGCATAAGGCTCATCTCTCTCCCCGGGACTCATTTCCTTCCGGGCTCACCTGCTCTGGTTGGTCTCTTCACAAGGTCAGCTGTAGACTATCAGGCTCATCTCTCTTCCCAGGGCCTCTGCTGAGTCTATTGAGCTGTCTCTATTCCTCTGTGTTCTTCTCCTGTGTGTCTACTTCTGTGTGAGAGTCTGTTTTATCAGTCCACCAAGGGGGCTGGGACTCAACACTGAGTTGCACTCTAATGATGTGGTTGACTCAAAGCCCTAATCTTAACATAATTTCATCAAAGGCATCTCAGGTGAATCTAATACAAAGGGTTATCACGCTCAGAGGAACAGCCTAGTTTATAAACATAATCTATATATTTTTGGAATTCATAAATAATCTCAAGCTGCCACAGACAGCATCTCTGATGATGCCTTGATCTGCACATTTTCACAGCCTCAGAACCGTAAGCTTTTAAGTCAATAAATTCTCATTATATAATGAAAATGCTATAATGATTGAAGTGATGAATGCACAACTATGTGATTATACTAAATACCATTGAGTGTATACTTTGGATGAATTGTATGCTTTATTAATATGTATCAATAAAATTGATTTGTTTTTAAAAATGCAAAAAAAAAAATTTTTTTTAATTCACATTATAAAAGCCAACCCATTTCTAGTATATTGCATTGGCATCCTTTAGCAAACAAAGATACACACATTTTGAATAGCTTTTACAAATGACAGTGAAAGTGATCTCATCATCAGTTTCTGTAACTTTTGAATGTAATAGTTTTTGAGACTTTTACAAATAAATCGGCCACAAAAGTCATGATGTGATTCCCTGTTTTATCACATACTAGCTGTGTGACCTTGGGCAATTTACTTAACCTCTCTGTGCCTCTTACATCATCTATAAAATAGAGTTAACACTATAACGTATCTCATACTTGGTTATGAGAATTACATTATTACTCTTTGTAAATCACTTAAGTCTGTGCCTGGCATATAATCTAAGTGTAATACAGGTGCTTGCTTAAATAAACAAAATGACCTGTTACAATTATCTAGGGTATAGATAATCGCCCCTCCTGCTCATTTTTGCTTCGTTTCCCCACTCTTCAGTACTTGTACCACACGGTGAGCAGGGACAGGCAGAGGAGGGCAAATTTAAAGTTCATTCTGCCTTTGATATTGGAGCCATCTGAGCTTGAAATATCAGAGATAGAAGCCAAAAGACTGCTCAGGGAAAGTCTTACAGGGTAGTAAATTTAGTGATTTCATTAGTTTGAATTCAGTTTTACAGGTCCAGACATATTTAAAAGTGCTAATTTTCATGGGATGCTCTACTTTTCCAGTGACAGACATTTGTATTCACCACCAGGGCCATCCTGGTATCGAGGCATCTGAGGAGATAAAGTGATAATCATGATGCTGTTTCATGAGTTTAGACCAGAACACAGGGAATCGTTCATAAGGGATGTGCTGGACTGTTCTATGGTACACTTGGATAGGCTGGGAGCTACATTTCTCAGAATACTCTTCCCTGTGTGGTTCCAGGTTTGAGTCCAACAAAAAAGAGAAGCTGCATGAGCTTTGGGAAGTGGCACCATCACGCTCTGAAGCTCATTGCAGGTTAGAGGCCATGAGAGGCAGATGCAGAGGTTTGTCCTTGCTCTTTCCCTTTCTGTGTCCAATGTGTCCTCCTGGCTGCTGTCCTGCTGACCAGTGGTGGCTCCTTGCCTACTACTAGGTGCTCCACTGTGAACTCAGAATGGTAGCCACAAAGAACCACTACCCTTCCCCAACTTCTGTGACATCCTGCCCTTCTAGTCTGACTCCAGCAGCTGGACATGCCTGGCTTCCAGACTCCCCTCCCAGCCCTGACCCATTCAAGACAGGGTTGCCGAGTGACAGTCCTCCAAAACTTCAACAACTCTTTTTGTACTTTTCTGTCCCTAGCTCCTCACCCAATTGTTACGGTCTTGTCCCTATAATAAATTCCTTCTTCCAAAATACTCACGGTATTCTGCTTCCCTGGTTGAACCCAGAGTGAAACGAGGAATATTTCATCCAGGCCACGGGAAGGCCACTGGACCTATTCCTGCCTCTCAACAGAGACTCTCCTTACTGGCACCCCATTGCCTGTGTGTCCACCTCTCTGACCCCACCTCTTACCGCTGTCCCCTCTAAGGCCGCTGTTCCTCCTCCTCCACCCAAGCCCACCCCTGCCTTGAGGCTTCTTCACTGGTTTGTCCTGGGCCTCAAAAGCAATTTCCCCAGATATCCCCTGGCTGGCTTCATTGTCATTCGCCCCCATTCCATCTGATGTTTTCTTTCCTTTGTTTGGAAAGTCCAAAACTTCAGGGACTTCCTCTGTACTGTTCCTAGCTGTATCCCCACCACCTAGAATTGTGTCCAGCATATAATAGATGCTCAAGAAATATTGGTTGAGAGAAAGAAGGGAAGGAAGGAGAGAGAGAGGGGGGAAAAAGGGAGATGGAGGAGGCCTACATATAAGGGGAGAAGACACTGCTTCCTTAGCAGCACAACTTTTCCCTCCTCCTAGTGGGCCTTATAGGAGGACATGTCCTCCAAAAGTGGTAACAGACCTGCTGCTTTTGTTTCTGCTCCGAAATTGTGGTATCCGCTGTTTCACAGTGAGCAGGTGGCTTACGTCCCCAAAGGGTGGCTCTTATTACAATCCAGGTTTTAGGCAGTACCTGAGTCAGCTCAGAAAGAAAGCCCAAAGGCCTCCCTCGCCCAGGCCAGCCGCTAATGTTGGCTCCCTGCCCCTGGGGAAGGAGTTTTCTGTTTATTTTAGTTGGTGTTGCTTTTTTGTTTCCTTGTGCAATTTCAGCAGCTTGTTTGAAAAAGTCTAACTATCCAGACTCTGTTCTGGTCCCTCCTTGCTATCATTTTTGACTCTTACTTCGCTGGCTGGGCCTCAACCTCCTCTGACCTCCACTGAGGAGGAGCAAACAGATATCATGGCTGGTTGACCCAGACATCTGTACCAAGCAGATTCCCAGGCTAAGGCCATCTCTAATTGGATTCCAAAGTGGATAACCATTTGAGTATATAATCTCTTCTATTATTTGGCAACCATATGCCAACTTGTATCATTGTTCCAAACATTTTTTCATTCATTCATTTATTCCACAAATATTTATTGTACTTACTATGTGCCAGCAACTGTTCCAGGCACCAAAGTGCTGAGTGAAATGCAAAAAATCCCTGCCCTTGTGGATATTTAAAACTGTTATTGTTTGTATCTTCTTATGAATTTGTTTTCTGGTTCTCCAATTAGGTTGTAAGCTATTTAAGAGGAGGAGCAAATTTTCGAGATGTGGATCTTGGAGGGTTCAATGTGTTCAGTAAATATGTATTTGGTGCTTAGTTGGCTGAAGTTTTCTCTCAGGCTCACCTCAAGCCAGGGAAACTGATTATCATTAGCATAAAAAAAAAGTGCCGTAAGGAAACACCAAATGCTTACCAGGTGTCAGTTCCTATCCTCACAACACCCTTTGTGTAGGGCCTGTTACAATCCTCATTTTGTGGCCAATGAAACAGAGGCCTCGGTTTAACTGAGCTACAGAGCCAGCAACTAGACTTGAACCCCAGCTCTTTCACTGCAGAGCCCGTGTTCCACACTGCGCTGGCTCTGCCTGGAAGAGCACCATGGCCGAATGAAGGCCTTATTCTTCACGGTGGCCCAGTGCCTGGAACAAGGCCCAGCACATTAAAGATGCTCATTAAACAGCTGAGCCCAAGAAGCAGCCACTGTGTCAGTCCCACCCTGCCCCAGCCTGGCTAAATCGTAGGCACCAAGACTGGTAACCTGTAGCAAAAATTAGCCTAGGTCTGTGAACAAAATCTGAGGCTTCCTTGGAGCCCCATCTCCCACTAGAGGTTTAGAATTAATCTCTTGGTGTCTGATGTGCCTGGGGGTGAGCCAGAGGCTCCTGCGGACACCCTTCATCTTTGGACTCCCCATCCCCCCAGAGTATGCCCTCCTCATCAGGTTCCAGAACCTTAGCCTGGCTAACAGGGTCCCTCGTTTACCATGAGACCTCTCCTCCCAATACCTGTACCCTCCTCTTCTCTCAGCAGAGGACTAGGGGCCTCCCTAGCCCCAGGACCCACCACTTGATTACTTAAATTCCACGCTTCGCCTAGAGCCTCCTGTTTCTAAGTCTCTTCAGGCAATATCAGATCCTTGGAAGTTGGTGCCAAAACAGAAAAGGCCTAAGTAGCAATACCCCTCTGACACTGAGCTCTTGACCATCCATCCCATAGGCCAATTCCACCACCGAGTCAGCTCTTCCATGCTGCCGGCCATTGCTTGCACATTCCCCTCACCCCGACTACCTGCTCTGGAGACTTCAGTGGACCAGGCAGTCAGGGCCCCCATCGTAGTAACCTCTTACCGTTCAGCCTTCCAAGTGTTCCCAAACACAAGTGGGTCAGAGGGATGTCTCCATGCCCACTGCCCCCATTCTCCCATCCCTCACTTTGCCCAGAATCAGCTTTGTCCTATCTCAAAAGTGTGTTTCCCAAAGTGTGTTCTGCAACTGTTATTCTTCAACAAAGAAAAGGAAATTCTGACTTAAACAAAGCTCTACAGGCTTTCTTTATTGCAGGACTTTTCAGAGCCTTTGCTATGATCCTGGTCCTTTCCAGGAAGGATATGCTGAGTTTAACACACTTGCAGGCCATGGAAACTCTTCATCTCAGAGGCTATCTATCCAGAGAGCAGTGCTCACAGAAAACGTTTTTGGAAAACACAAGCTGAATCCTTACATTAAGGAGAAGACTATCTTAAAGCACTTCAGTGGTTGATTTTTAATACCTGTTTATCGTTATACTCAAAAGATTTTTTAACTTGCAATTTTTGAAATTAAGGAACCAGTCCCCTGTCCCATACATTGTAGCCATTCTTTTTTGTCTGAAACACTTATAAAGTTACTTGTCAGCGTGCAATTTTTCTGGATGGTGCCAAAAGTGAGGTGTATGTGCTGGGAGAAGGTTGCTGGGCCTGGGAGAACATTTGCGGGCAGAGGTGGATGGTAAGAGGCTCACAGCTTACTTGGCACCCAGCCCAGAATTTGACTGTGAATAAAGGTGCCCAGGACAGGAAGGACCTACCAATAGAGAGAAGAAGGGCACTGTGGGAGGGTCAGATTCAATCTCTGG
>JAQZBX010028328.1:0-27863 GCA_029593785.1 Cabassous unicinctus | reverse complement strand
ATATATATATATATATATATATATATACACAGGGCGCAGTTGAGCACCCACCTCCCACATGGGAGGTCCTGGGTTTGGTTCCCAGTACCTCCTAAAGAAGACAAACAATGAGCAGATATTGAGCAAAAACCATGAACAGACAACAAGAAAAACAAATGAGCAGAGAGAGGATGTGGCTCAAGCAGTTGAGCAGTTGAGCACCCGCCTCCCACATGGGAGGTCCCAGGTTCAATTCCCAGTGCCTTCTAAAGAAAAAAAAACAAACAGACAAAGAGCAGGTAATGAGCAAAAGCAATGAGCAAACAGACAAGGGAGCCATCTCAGGGGAGGGGGAAATATATACATTGCATCATGTCATGGTTTATCAGATCATTTATCATATCAGCTGGATATTATAAAACATTTGACACTTGAATTCATCCAAAGAAGTATAGGAGGAGGGAAAGCTACTTTCCAAATAGTGACCAGCTGCCCTTACTGAACATTCTTGTCTGATTTTCATCACTTCAGCTGTCTAACATCATTTCTAAAATGCTGAGATGGCCAAATATTGGCTGCCCTAATTAATGACCTCCATCTCCCCTTCAGAACAGCCCCACCCAGTCTGTTAAACTGGACCCTGGCAATTCTGGCTCCAGGCCAATGAGCATAGAAAAGAGGAGTGATTGCCTTTGAACACCACCTTTTCTAAGCAAAGGTCCATGGTGTGGACTCTGATCCCTCTTGGTAGGGGCAGTGGCATCAGCGGCATCAGTTCTGCTGCTTCTCTTTTCCCTTTCAGTTAGTAATTATTACTTATTCTCATCACTACTCACAAAATGTTGTCTGAAAGCAAAGATGCAGAATCCCAAAACACGATAGAAGTCTGACGGTTCCTTTTGCTTCCTAAGCAGTACGTCTAAATAGATTCATTTTATAAACAGCTGTATGTTCTTTTAGAGAGGAAATTAGAGGAACTGGCTGGTTAAAAGAAAATGAAACATGGAGCTGTATGATGCCTTTTCTTCTGACAAATTGTGAGTAAACCTGAAGGAGCAAGGAAGACAGTGGGCCTTTTATTATCTGCAAACTGAGCCCAGGACATGAGGTGTGGCCTGGAATGACTTCTCCAATCAAAGTGGATATTCTTCTAACTGTAGATTAAAAAATAATTATAATAATATGACATTTAAAAAAACAGTTGATAAACCGTGGAGGGGGGTCTTTAATTCCCTCCAGATTTCTCATGCCCAGATTCCATGAATCAGTTAAATTGGGCAAGTTGTCTTGTGGGTTGTAAGAGATTTCAGGATTCTTTGTCAGCAAAGAGGGCAAAGTAAGTTCAAGGCAGATTCTAAGTAGACTTGGAAGAAGACGGACATACAAATCATAATGAATAGAGGAGAGAAAATTTCTTGAGCAGTCACAGCAATTAACTTCTTTGGGATATACACATTTTTTAATCTGGTGAGGATAATGTAAGGTGGTTTATAGCTATAAAGAGATAAAGCTACACTGTTCTTGAGACTTGGGGAAACCAAAAGCTAATTTGAGTTTAGGTGATGTTTCTGCACATATCAGAACTAAAACATGTAAGGTCATGGAAATTCTGAATTAAAGAAGTTTAGGGGTGAGCACATAGGTTCTGACATGTTTCTGCCTCAAACTAAGTGTCAGTCACTTTTAGGCTTGCACCACTCTCCTCTTAATCTCTTCCCTATCTCTGTTTACCTTTCTCTTTCACCTTGGAAATTCTAAACCTACCTGAAACCATAGTGGTCAGAAGACAGCTTAGGAAAGGATGCCATGCTGTAGTTCATATCATATCTGGAAACACTTCTCCAATTAAAAAAGGAAAACCCATTAGGAAAACAAAGTTCAACGTATGGACTTCTACTTAGACAAATTTTCATGGATGTTTCTGTTTCATGTGGTGAAAGTTCAGGCTCATAGATAAAACATGTCTGGAATATTTGGACATTGGCATTTTGCCAGTCACTAGGGAAATATTTCAAATTACTTTGAGTCAAATGATTTCATTGGCCTTCTAAGGAAATGATGACTTCAAAAGCAGCTCCAAGGACTTAGGCCCACCATCATTGACACTAACTGAGGAAAATGGAAACTCCTTTTTCACTAACTCAAAACCTACCCTTCTCTTAAGAAAAAGACAAAAACAAGCAAACAAAAAAACCTCTCGAGTAGAAAACAAGCTATTTCCCAAAAAGTGCTGTACTGGATTTATTATAAGTAAACATAGGAAACCATCTTAATATCCAATTAATGGCTGATAAATAATATACTATATTAATCTCCAATAATAAAATGACTAACTAAATCATGGCCTATAACATATAAAATCCTGTACAAAGATTAAAAATGACAATCATGGAACCTGCAGCAATATAGTAATGCTTATTTGATTAAAAATACTCTGAATATCTACTATGTTCTGGGCACTATCCTGGGCAATGGAAATAAACTTAAAGAACTGGCAGTGTAGTTGGGGAATCAGACTTGGACAAGAATTTCAAGAAGAAAGGAAAGGAAATATAAATGCCTAGAAGTTTGTTCTGGTAATTGTAAGCCATTCAGTATGGCTAGGAAGATGGGATGGGAGAGAGGTGGAGCTGTGTATCCCCAAATAATACAATGTATAGCTTTTGTTGTTTGGGGCTCTATAAAAATGGTTTCATACTATATGTATGGGATTTGATTTTGCCATATTGTTGCACATAGCTGCAGTTCATTCATTTACACTTAGATGTAGTATGTAGTGAATATGCTATAATTTCTTAATTCATTTTCTGGTCAATGGATATTTGGGTTCTTTGTTCTTTTTAGGTTGTTTTTTTTTTTTTTTCTGTTAGTCACAGTGATGCTGTGAGCATTTATATGCATATTCCCTTCAGCAAACGGCATCCATTTCATTAAGGTTTATACCAGGGGTGGAATTGCTGGGTTATAGGCTCTATGAGTGTTCAAGTACTTTATAAGATGATGCTTACTACTTTTTCAAATGTGTTGTACCAAATTAAATTCTCAGCAGCATTTCTGAGTTTCTGTTGACTGCATTCTTTCCATTACCAGGTGTTGTCTGACTTCATAATTTTTGTCAACCTAGTGGATGTAAAATGTTATCACACTATCCTTTTAATTTTCATTTCCTTAATTGTTAATAAGGTCGAGTGTCTTTTCATGTGTTTATATGCCATTAGGGTTTTCCCTTTTGTGAAATTTCTTTTTATATCCTTTGTCTTTTCTATCAAATCTCTTGTCTTTTGAAATTGATTTGTAGGAAATCTTTAGATTCTGGATTCTAGTACTTTGTTAGTTTTTTTTTTTTTCTGAATATATCTCCTCCTATTCTAGTTTGTGGTTTGAATTTTCACTTTCTTAATGGTTTTTGAAGAACAGACATTCCTAGTTTTTAATGTGGTCAAATTTGTCAGTCTTTCTTTGATGGTTAGAATTTTATGTCTTATTTAAGAAATCCTTCCCCCTATCCTGAGGTCATAAAACTTTCTCCTAAAAGTTTTAAAATTTTGCTCTTCACTTTTACATTCTAAATCCATTTGTCATTGATATTTCAGAATTGTGTGAGGTCAGGATTCAATTTTACTCTTTCCAAATGGATAATCAATCATGTCATTTATTGAATAATCTGCTATGCAACTCTGTCCATGTATCAGTGTTAGATAACTCCATTATATTTTTTAATGTCTTGATATCTGGTATGAAACATCCTCCCTTGTTCTTTTTTTAAAAGAGTGATTTGACTATTCTTGACCCTTTGCTTTTCTATATGCATTTTAGAATCAGCTTGTCAATTTTAAAGAAATATCCTATTTTAATTTTGACTGGAATTGCATTAAATCCATTCAGTCTGCAATCCACTTCATTTTAGCTTCAATTCTGAGGACTCCACTAAAACTGATCTTGTCAAAGTTACCAACAATATCCATATTCTCAAACCCAATGGATTTTCTTTGTTCTCATTTTACTTGACCTGAAAACAACATTCATCACAGATACAAACTCTCTTCTTGACTCACTTTATGCTCTGGGCTATGAGAACACCTCACTGTCCTGGTTTTCTTCCTAACTTACTGAAGTCTTCTCATTTTTTTGTAACTGGCTCTTTTGCCTCTGCCTGACCTCTAAAAGGTGGTATAGCCCAGGACCTGGTTTTTCAATTCTCTTCTCTCTTTCTCACTTTCTCCGTATTTGGACTCTTCTGATCCCATGGCTTTCAATGTCACTATCTGCTGATGATGCCCAAATACATAACTGACTCATATACTCAATTTCCTTTCCAGTTGGACTTCAAATAGGCATTGCAAACTTAACATACATTAAAAAATTCTTAATTTCTGCCCTAAATTTTATTCTTAGTCCCCATCTCAGTATTGCTCCACCTTAAACCCAGTTTCTTAACCCAAAAAACTAGGATCCCATCATTCTTGATTCTTCCCTTTCCCTTATCCTCTGAATCTAATCCATCAGCAAGTTTGCAGTCTCCAAAATATATCTTGAATCCATCTACTTTACGTCACTTCTACTGACATCATCTTAGTCTAAGCCACCATCTTCTCTTGCTTTAACTTTTGCAATAGCCTCCTAATTGTTTTCTCTTCTTCTGATCTTGTCTAACCATGATTCACTCTCTACTAGACAACCAGAGTAAACTTTCTAAGAGTAGAACAGGACATGTGCTGCCTTTCCTTAAAATCTCCATTGCACTTAGAATAAAATCCAAACTCTTCACCAGGGCCTACAAAGCCCTACTGATCTGATTCCTGCTTCTTGGGTAATTTTGCTCATGAATTCCATCCCCATTGGCTTCCTTTCACTTCCTCAAATATGCTAAGCTCTTCCCCCTCTTCAGGGCTTTTTTTTGTTCTATCCTTGGTGCCCTGGACTCATTATGTTAGCAGCTCAAATATCCACAGACAGGCCTTCTTTGACCTCCCAATAGTGTTACCCACCACAAAAGGCCTAAAATTACTTTTTTATTTATTACATATTTATTCCCAACTAGATTAAGTTCTTTGAAGGTTGGGGCCTTGTCTGACTTGTTCATCATTGTATCCCCATCACCTGGAACAATGCCTAGCCCCTGGGAAGTACTCAATGAGCATTTATTGAATATACTGAGAGCTTCTCCCAGAGGGAGTATGTGGTGTGATAGGGAATGAGGACAGATGACTTAGGCTTGTAGAGCAGCTTGACATCTTTTAAGCCACTCTGCAAAAATGGGCATGCGTATGGACTACAGAAGGGAATAAAGGGAAATGAAATTCACCATGTTCAGGTATGAGTGTTAATGACATTTCCTTCCTTCCGTCATTGTTGCTATAACATTTGTGTAATGATTTCTAAGTGATATAGAAAATTAACCTCTTTGAGTGCACATATTCTCCTAATGAAGTGGGCCATGGTCAGCTTCTAAAAGCAATTTATTTTTATAACTTTGGAAGAAGAGATGAAATTGAAAAGAAAGTATTCAACTTGGTATTCTTTTTCACCCTGATTGACAAATGAATTTATGCCCAAAATATTGAACTTACATATTTGTTTTAAAATCTTAGATAATACTTGATTGCTAAGGATGAGGTTCTTTAACTCATATTTCATGTCTGATATTTGGGAGGAGGAGAGGACTAAAATACTTCTCAATATTTATATTATTCTTATATCATCATTAATTATTGTCTAAGTAATATTTTAATTGAAGTATAACTGAAAATGAACTATTGTTAATATAACACTCTGTTTAACAAATAGAATATGCTGGAATAGTCAACAAATGATAATACATATATATCTGTATAATTTTACTTATTTAACATACCTGTATATAGTGCTTACTATGTGTTAGGCACTGTTCTAAGAACATTACAAATATCAACACATTTTATTCAATTCTCACCCAAGCCCTATGAAGTAGGTACTATTATTATTCCCATTTGACAGATAAGGAAATGGATACATAGAGAGGTTAATTAATGTGCTCAAAGCTCACACAGCTAGTAGTTGATGTCAAAGCTAGGATTCAAACTCAGACAGCCGTTACTACTGGATAATCACTATAGTGATCAAAAGTTGGTTAAGGAAATGAAAATATTTTCTTTGTCCAACTGAAGTAATTTTACCATATGCTTATTATTTTTTTTTAAGATTTATTTTATTTATCCCCTCCTCCACTGTTTTGCACTCACTGTCTGCTCTGTGTGTGTTCTTCTGTGTTTGTCTTCTCTTTAAGTGGCACAGGGAATCAATCCTGGGACCTTCTGGAGTGGGCAAGAGGTGCTCAATCTCTTGTGCCACCTCAGGTCCCTGGTCTCCAGAACCTCTTATTATCTCTCCTGTGTCTTTTTGTTGCATCATCTTGCTGTACCAGCTCTCTGCACAGACCAGCACTCCTGCATGGACCAGCACTCCTGCATGGGCCAGCATTCCATGTGGGCCAGCTCTCCACTTGGACCAGCTTGCCACGTGGGCCAGCTTTCCTTTCACTAGGAGGCCCCAGAAATCGAACCCTGGACCTCCTATATGGTAGATGGGAGCCCAATCGCTTGAGCCACACCCATTTCCCATGCTTGTTCTTTTGAATAGTTGGTGTGTCCTGAAATATTAAGTGAAGAGCTAGTACCACAAGCAGACTGCTGTGGTATTATTTAACACACATGGTATTCCAAAGTATATTATTAATATTCAAGTGGCCAGGGCCACCATAAGCCAGGACCACAATAGATTTTATGTGACTGGCACCCCTTAGAGTTGTTTGGAGTCTAATCATCTGCAATGACCCTCCCCGCAGCCAAAAGCTTTATAGGCTCTGATGGTTTGAAGCTTTATGGACCCCAGAAAAGTATGTTATTAAAGCTAATCCATTCCTGTGGGTGTAAACCTATTATAAACAGGAACTTTTGATTAGTTTACTTCAGTTAAGGTATGGCCAGGGTGGCTCTCAATCCTCTTACTGAAGCTTTTTATAGGACAATGTAACCCAGAGAGAGAAGAGAGAAAGCCATGGAAGTAAGATGCTGGAAGTAACAAAATCTGGAAGACAAGGGAGAGACCAGCAGATGCTGCCATGTGCCTTGCCATGTGACAGAAGAGTCCAGGATCATCTGCAGCCAACCTTGGGTGAGACAGCATCACCTGACCGTGCCTTGATTTGGACATTTTTATTAGACTTAGAACTGTAAACTTGTGAGCTAATCAATCCATGTCATGGTATCTGCATTTCAGCAGTTTTAGCAAAATAAAACATTGGTCATCTCAAAGTCTGAGTTCAAACTGGGAGACCCTTTTCTCATCATAGCCCATTTTTTAGTTATGGCATACATACAAAATAAGAGAATGTATTAAAATCCTACTCTGCTTGATAATTGTGTCTTTTTTAATTTCCAGCTTACTAGAAAAAATGTTTAAATGTTTCCAAATATGGTTCACTATAGAGATACCTTTTTTTCCTATGTGAAATATTATGATTTTAAATGTCTTTCTGAGTACTTTTGGTGACAGTAACAAATCAAAGCCAAACCTTAGTGAAAGGCCAAATTCTTTCATTGGTCCACTTGACTTTAGATGGTTTTAAGAGCACTCTATTTAAATTCACACTTCAATTCACTGGTAATCAGCTGGTTTGGTATTCTTGGTTCACTGTGTTTAACACTCAGAGATAGGTGCTGTCATTCTCAGAGTGAGCAGAGCTAGAGGACTCATGGATATGAGGGATGTTAGCACTGGAAGGAGGTGTTCTAGTCTACTAGGCTACTGAAAACAATATACCAGAAATGGGTTGGCTTTTACAATAGGGACATATTAGCTTACAAGCTTACAGTTCTAAGTCTAAGAAAAATGACCAAATCAAAGCATCATTAGGTGATGCTGTCTTGGCAAAGTTCAGGCTTCAGGCAATCCTGGATTCTCTGTTACATGGCAAGACATGTGGGGGCTTCTGCTGGTCTTGACCTCCTACAGGTTTTGTTTCTTTCAGCTTCTTGCTTCAGTGGTTTTCTCTCTCTCTCTTCCTTTGAATTTCATTATCTTATAAAAGACTCCAGTAAGAGGATTAAGACCCATCCTGGACCATGCATTACTGAAGTAACCTAATCAAAAGCCCTATTTACAATAGGTTTACACCCACAGGAATGGATTAACTTTAAGAACATACTTTTCTGGGGTCATTCAGCTTCAAACCATCACAGGGGCCTGGACATGAGTGCCCCTCTGGCTTAATTCTTCTCTGGACAGATGAAGAGCCTGAAGTCCAAAAGTTTGGCAGGATACACAGCTGGTTGTTGGCAAGAATGAGACTTGAATCAAGATTCCAAATATTATACTTTTCTCCCACATCTTATTACATCCTACACCCATTAAAAAGCACACAATTTATCTTCTGTGGTACATTAAACCACTCTGTCCCATCTTTGCTATTTGCCCTAGTCCATATTTCCTGTGACAATCAGTAGAATTCTTTGAGAAATCAAATGTGACTTAATCCATCCTAAGGAAGGGAAATCCATTACTAACTCAGAAATAAAACTGAGTGGTTTATTGGTCATCATTTAGGAACAGTCTAGGCTCTACCAGTTAACCAAAAGTTAATTGGTCAGTTAACTTTTATGGGCTTTCTCTGATTAGGAAATGAGAGGGGTGGACAAGTGGCCTGCCATGTACTTTCCAGATGTTGTAGTCCATGTTTCTATGAACTAAAGCCATGATTCCCAATTATCTTGTCTTTAATATGCATTTAGTACACATAATCCTTTAGGGCTTCATTAAGTGAGATCATGTTTTTTTTTGTATGTTAGTATTTTAATATTGCTATCTTATTTTTCAAATGTTGCTTTCAGTGCTTAGTACCTTAACCCTCTAACATTCTATTCTTTTCCTCCAAATTACCACTAAATATAAAGTGACCTGTCATTATGTTCTGGCTTGTCTAGACTTACTTTTGCTTTTGCTTTTGCTTTTGCTTTTGGTGGAGGAAAAGGTTATTTTTTAAATAAGTAGAGAAAGAATCTCCCAGGTGAATTATTCAGAGTCCCAGTGACATGCTGAATATTGCCAAAGTTTGGACCATACGAATCTGATTAGACAAGGGGTTAGTGTGTGGTACAAAGAGAAGTCATGATTAGTCTGGTTTGAGAATTTAGTCCAAAATAAATATTCATCACTAGACAATGACTAACAGACTCAATGAGATACTCTCTTGAAGCCTTTGAATGGAGTCACAGAGTGGGTGACAGACAGCAGAGAGCAGCAAAGACCCAAAACATGCTATGCAAAGCTCTATGCAGAAGCAGTGAGGTGGTAGAAGGCATAAGTGGAGAAAGTTAGTAGAGAGAAGGAAGGGAAAGAAATGAAGAATGGCAAGAGCTAAGTCACAGTAATGGTGGACTCACTGGAGCAAGGAAAATAAACAGGCTCAAAATGATGACAAGGTGACCAGATGACCAATGCTATTGCTGTATCCTTAGAGCTCCAGAAGTTGTTATGTTTTAGTTCTCTGTGAGACCTGGCTCACATGGCTGCTGAAGCTCCTTCCTATAGTTCCACAGTTCCTCATCTATCTGTGTAACAAATTTCCATCTCCTACAGTAACCTGAATGTGCCTCCGTACTTTGCCACTTGAAAGAGCCTAAATAACACAAGAGTCTTTGATGAACCCACACCCCAAGCTCGCAGATTGCCTGGTATGTTGTATAGTGCCAGCATACAGTGAGCACTCAATATTTGCTGAATGATGCTGTGATATGTACAGGATCACTTTGGGAATGACTGAGTCCATGTTAGGCTGATGAAACAGTGATTCATTGTATGGATAAAGGAATATCCAAATTTACCTGAGAATGTGTGGGATAGAGAGAGGGAGGCCTTTTAAGTAGGTAAAGAAATAAGTGGTCTATGTGGCATGATTACCAAGAAGGACCCCTAGCCAAAATAGCTTTGATTTCAATTCACTACACTGCCTGATGGGAGATTCAGATGGGAGATTTACTTCTTTGATTGAAGGCAATACTTCTCTAAGTGCCCACTTCTAAAGTACTTATGTTGGAAGAGAGGATTAACATTTAAAGCTGTTATTCAGTATGTCATGTCTTAAGAGTACATTCATTCAGCAAACCCATTCCTGGATAATGACTGAAGAAATGGGAGTTTTGATGGTGGTGGGTCATGTGGAAAGGGGATACTTTCAGAGCATGGAGCACTGCTCAATGAACTTATGGTGCCCACATGGACAACATGCACACTGGTTACTCTAAGTGAGGGGAAGATTACAAGGAATGGTAGGTATTACCAAGTTCAATAGGAAAAGGGTAAGCTTCAAGGATGATATATGTTGTATGACAAAGATTATTAACTTTGGAATAAGAAGACCTGACTCTTATTTTCTCCCCTATTGCTTATTATATGTGTGACATTGGGTTCTCTTTCTAAAAAATGGGAGATATAGTAATAATATTTGGGAGGTGGTAAGGACCTACTGAGAGAATGGAGGTGAAATGACTTCGATAATTGCAAACTGCAAATGTTGCCAAGCAGTTCAATCTGGGAGCTGAAGGAAAAGGAATAGGTGAGAATGATCTTTGCCTCCTCTTTATAGGCAAAAGTACATGAAATAACTTTTTCCCCACCACATACTATTATGGTTGTTGCTCATCATTTTTAGACTTTTTCTCCCTCATCCTTTTTCAATAGCAATTGCTCATTTATACTTTATTGGTCTTCTTTCACTCTTCTTTGTTTAGATATGAAATTGACCTTAAATTTCTTAACTTGTCCTCTTCCCTTTCTTTCATAAATATTTTCCAACAGATAGGTATGGCATTAATGTAGTTTTGGTTTCAAATTACAGGAAACCCAAATCAAGCTAGTTTAAATAATATAGGAGATTGGCTTATAATACTAAATGTTTCAAAGTCAGATCTTCAGGCAAGGCTTGATAAAGCAGCTCAATGATAATCTGGGCCCTGGTTTCCTTCAGGTTTCTCTATTCTGCCCTCCACAGTATTTGCTTTATTTTAAGGCTGGTCCCTCTCATGGTCCTAAGATGACAGCCAACTTCTTCGCTGTCATGTCCTTCAGGAAATAGAGTATGGCTTTTTCCCAGAAAAAGTCTTAAGATTCACTTTGAATGGATGAGCCCACCTAGACCAAGTCTCTGTTTCCCGGGAATAGAATGCTCTGAATAGTTTAACCTGAGTTACATACTCCATTCCTTGGGCTAGAGGTAGATTTAGGTTTTCCAGAACCACATGGATCCTAAAAATAGAATCTGGGCTAATAAACAGGAGAATGGAGGAGATATGGATGCTGAGGAGGCCACAAACCAATAATCACTACAACAGGTTAGAAGGAGATGCTATCCTTGTATGAAAAGTTGCAGTGGCCAACACTTAAAGACTTTTTCATTTGGAAATGAGAGCATATGCTGTTTAAACCAAATCTGATGTGTCCAATGTGATATAAATTGACTTCCATCAATAGGAATGAAAATCAATCATTAATCTTTGAATTTTGTGATTTTAGAAAGCATTGAATTCTGTACTTCAGAGTTCTCATGAGGGAGGCTTTTTTGTTTACACATTTTAGTCATTTTCAACATGCTCTAAATTGAAACAGAGAATGTATATTTTTCCTTCTACTGTAAAATCGAATAAGCCACAGCACACTGCAGAAAGGCAGTCTAGCCACAGCAAATCAGTACTTGTTTTTGTGTGAGAGGATGGGATGAATAAATATTTGCCTGTGGCATCAATTTCTTGTTTAATGTTCCCCAAGAGGCATTTGGAAAATGCCCAAAAACACAGATGTATGTAAATACCATACATAACTTGTCTTTGTGAGTGGAAAGAGGCATCTGTAAAATGATAGTAAATCTGGTTTACCCTCACTTCCTGGTAGGTAGTTGGTGAGTCACTCCACCTTTAACTTAATGATTTTGAGGATGGGTAATTCCAGAGTTTGACACTGGAAGGATGAGCTGTGTAGGAATAACATAGCATTTGGCTTCTTGGCCTAAGTTCTAATTTACTTAAAGCTACTTCCATCCCAGACTTTGCATGTGCCTGATGGTGACTGCCTTCATGTTGTTTGTAAGAATCCTGTATCTTTCAGGACAGATTTTTCAAAAAACCACAACCATAACAACAAAACATAAATTCATTTCTAAGATTTGTAGACACAAATTTGTTTTCAAACAGCAGAAAAATGTATGCACATATTGCATGGCTTCTCAGAATGTGTGGGTAAATGTGTTCTCAGTTCTGCAAAGTCTTATTCCTCCAGACAGCTCAGAATTTTTCAGACATCTTATTTTAAAGGTCATGACTTGGATAAAGAACGAAACTGCTATTTTTGTTTCAGCACCTAACCTCTAGGACTCCTGTAAAACTTAAGAATTTGACACACAAAGGAAAATTCAGACATAAAGAATCTGTCCTGCACCATAGACAAGTCACACAGCCACATAAAATCAATACCCCCTCAGTGGGCTCTATCTAAGAATATATGAAAAGCTCTTTACCCAATATAACCTAGTGATATTCATTTATAAAGTCCTTAATCATTCTTCTACTTCTTTTATTTGAACCTGTAGTTTTCAATTAACATGCTAAGTTTTTATTCAGAGACTTAAAGCCTTTGGATTGTTCTATGTGGGGTGAGACCTGAAAACCAGCAGCTATGTGGCCAGCTCCTCCTCTCCAGTTCCTTAGGCCTGCCCTGGATAACAAAATAATGATAATAGACCAGACCCATCCTCAAAGCAGGGAGTATCTTCAACTGCAAGCAAAACAACACCATTCCTCTGCCCCATAATATCCTCATCCCTTCTCAGCCTGAAGCAGAGTAGACTTTGCCCCAAATCCCTCAAGACTGAGGAATGAACAAAAGTAAAGGGGGAGTGTAACTGCTGACTAAAGTGGATTTATTGTTATTGGAGTTATCTTGTGTTAACTGAGTAACAAGTCACATTGATTTTTTTAAAAAAAGAATCTGCCCAGTAACTTACCATTTTTCACCTTCTCCTCATATAAAGCAAGATAAGAAATAGTAGAAATTTATTATACACCTATTATTTGCATGAAAGTCCCTTTATATATCTCAACACTACTTCTCACAACACTACCACCACTGTGTGTTTCATTATCCTCTCCATCTTATAGATGAGAAAACTGAGACTTAGAGGAGATAAATACCCAGCCTAAGGCCACCCAACATTCAACTAAAATCTATCTGGCCACAAAGCCCATACTCTTCTCAAATCAGGATTCATGGGTGGGATTCTGAAAATTCTCAAGAATGTCAAATTGTATACAAATCTGTAAGTATGTGTACATATGCATTTTTCCAGGGAGGCTGTCATCATATATATCAACTGTATTTCCAGAGCCTAGCACAGTGTTGAATACAGTAGATACATTATAAATATTTGTTCAGTGAACAATATGGGTTCATGACCCACAAAGTTTAATAACCACTATTTTTACCACATGCTTCATTATTCTCGCTTGACCATTATCTGCCTTATCATTTAATAGATTTGAATTTCCAGTACAGCTGGCTTTGTACTGGACACATAAATCCATTCTTTTAAAAAAGTTAAAAATACAGAATTTAGTTGACAATCCATTTGAAACTATTTAGTATTTAAATGGAAAGATTAAACATTTTCAGAAGTCTACTGTCCAGGGATCTTTTTCCTTAAGCACAGACACCAGTGTAAAGGCCTGGAAACTATTTAGATTGCCACTATCCAATAGATATATAATGTGAGCTACAAATGCAAGCCACATTTGTCATTTTAAATTTTCTAGTGGTCACATTTTAAAAGGTAAAAAGAAATAGATGAAATTAATTTTATTATCTTTATTTAACTCAATATATCCTGCAATGAATAAAAAATATTAATATGATATTCTACATTCTTTTTTTTTACATGAAGTCTTGGAAATCCAGTATGTGTTTTATACTCAATTCAAACTGGCTCCATTTCACACACTTGGCAGCCATGTGTGTGGCTCATGGTTGTCATCCAGGACAGCACACGTGGAGACTCAGGTGGAAAGAGGTGGGCAATGTTGAAGCATGGGGGAGAAGAGGAAGAGGATGGGACAGGCTTGGCATGTGGAAAGACACTGGTTTCCCAAGATACAATGACATTAGGTTAGGTGGCCAGCTTACGTTGCCACATTGTGGCTATGTAGGTTATTTTTCAGACAGGCTCTAGAAAATAACATGAAGTTCAGCATTTCAAAAGAAGTCTTTTCCTATTCCCTCCATCCCTTTCTTTTCCTAGTAACAGACCTGCAGTTCCAGGGCACACATTAAGGGAAGATGTGATGTGGAATGATTAAAGCTATGCCCAGCAATTATAACCATTTTGTTCTGTTAACCACACCTAGAGCAAAGGCTGGGTGTTTTATAGCCCTGAGTTCAGGCAGTCTGTGGTCCCTTGGGGGAGAAAGACAAGGGAGAGGTCCTGGAATCCTTTTCTCCATTTTACCAATACAGGAAGCAGACTGCAGAGAGCCTGAGGTCATAGATAACAAGAACAGATTCCGCCACAAAAGAACCCCACAAATTGTGCTCTGAACCCTGCGCATGCTTTACTCAAGGCTCCTTTCTGTGCTTTTCTGAGGCTTTCCCACAGAGCCTGGTCTGACTCTTAGCTCTGGCCTGCTCTCCTAAGGCCCGAGGTTCAGCACACTTAAAACACCTTCTGCTACTAGGCAGCACCATTTTGTGATCTAGAAACACGTAAATGTCAACTCTAAAGTGTCTTTTGGAGCCATATTTCTTCTTCTAAATTATTCAGTTATTCAACATGATGAATATAATATTATCTTTCTCCATAAAATATTTATAATTCTTTTGGGAGCTTACAGTTTGGTTAATCTGGATACCACACCTAGACTTACTAAGAATTGAGAAGTTATCTGAATCCATATGACATGGATTCATTTTATCTCTGACCTTCAACTAAAAGTATTTGTTTTAGACCTAATAGGATAAGATGTTTTAAACTTTAAAGAAAAAAAAATGCCTATGAAGACCTGTACCACTTGAGGAAAATAAGAGATACTGTTCATTTGTGAATTGTCAATTTGAACATCCTCATAATGTGAAACACTGATAACATAAATTCAAATTGACACAGTACCAGAGAGTGGAATGACATCTTGCACCCATACAAGCATTTGCTGGCTCAGGTTCCACATGGCTGAACAGCTCTGCACCATCAATACACCACCGCTGCCACCACCACTGCCACTATCACCACCACTGTCACCAACAATCACTGCCATTGCCACCAACACTGCCACCACCACCACCACCACTGCCACCACCATCACCACCAACAACCACTGCCATTGCCACCAACACTGCTGCCGCCACCATCAGCATCACTGCTACTACCGCTATCACCACCACCATGCATCATGTCTTTCCTATTAACCTGCTCCAAGTATTTTGGGAAAGGACATGGGGAAACAATGTTTTGTGGAGAATCCCCTCTGCACTCAGGACCATATATCCTCCTTGCATGTTTCAGGATTAGAGCATGGCATGAATTAGAAACTGCAGCATTTGAAAGTCAATCCACAATCCAAACAATTTCTTGTTCCTCCGTAAGGATACAAAGTTATTTGCTGAGGTTTACATCCACTAGCCTAATGGAAGAGTCTAAGAAAGTGATTTTCTCAGGAGGAAAAAAGTGACTGTGGCTGAAAACCCATGGGGAGTAATGAAACAGGATTCTTAGGACTTAATTCATACTGGAGAGCATCAAAGCATGGAGCAGTGGATGGGTGTGTGTTCCTACACAGGGTTAAACCACAAAGCTCAAGGCTCATCCTACAAAATGGATAGGAAAATCAGTCTCAGAATTGTAGTCAGTGTTCATGGATTGGCCTTGGCTTCATGTTGGCTAATTTTTAAGATTGCTTTTGTAGCAGAGTATTTCCCTTCTTACAAGCAGTTTATAAGCAGAAGCAGCTGATGAAAATGGTTCTTCAATATGTGTGATCTGGAGCAAATTTCCTAAGTCTCTGAGCTTCAGTGTCTTCATCTGCAAAATGGGGATAATGTAGCATAAATTAGATAATGTATAATTCATTACATAAGATCCTCAACACATATTAGGAATGAGGATAATGTAGACCTTCTTAGTAACAGAACACTTGCCTTATCTCTATTAATCTTCTCTACCTCCCTAGGAAGTAGGTACTATCATTATCCCCATTTAAACAGCTTGCAGGAAGACTGGTTTCCTACTCTACTCTTCACTGTTGGGTACAACTGGATTTCTTTCATAGGTAAACTGTGTGATTTACAATAGCTTAAGTATCAATGGAACATGAAGATGAAAATTACTCAAACTCCAAATATAAATACATATAGAAAATCTCACTACTCTAGACCTATTAGGCTATTTCAAAGGAAATACAGTTTATTACTTTCAAATACAAACAAAAAAATGACTTACAAGTGCTGGCAGTTGAGGCCCCAATTTAGTATATAAATAAAAATGATTGGCATATCTGAGAAGTTCTGGTCTTGCCTACACTTTGAATAGCATGGTTTATAAATAAAGGGAGACCTCAAGTGTTGGGAAACAAATTATTTTGTTAAGTAAATGCTTCCTTTCAAATATTAGTTATACTATTCATTTACTTACTAAGCCATTTTTCATAGATAGTACAAAAGTACACTTCAGCTCAGTCCCTGCAAAAATGATTAAAAAAATAGACATTGAAAATGCCCAAATTAAAAAGGTTTTATTGTAAATGTTAAATTTATTAATCAGTTTAACTTATATGTCTTTAAATTCTTTAGAATATAATGTTCTGAATAACTGTGAATTTCTAAGATGTTTTCAAATTTTACAGTTATCCAAACTTCCTTAAAAGGATTTGTTCTGATATTCAATATTAATGGCATAATACCAGCTATGTCCTCTGCTACTGTACACAGTTTGTGAGAAATGCAGTCTTTTCTCAAATGAAATATTATGTCATTCATGAGTAACCTTTATGGTAGCAAATGGAAAAATTGGGAAGAAAGTATTCAGATTATAGTCTTTGACAACTCTGGGGCTAAGTCTGCCCTTAGTTACAGATCCACAACTTCCTTTTATTTTGGTGTATCAGGCATGGGCCGACCTGGGTGTGGAATCTTTTGGCTACTGCTATTAATCCATGGAAAATATTTTAGTGTAATGTGTTTCTCTTAAAAGTGAATGAATTACTGCAAAAACGAATAATGGATTTATTAAATATGGCAACCCTGAGCCATGCCAAATATTTTGTGGTTTTGTGGTAGTTATTGGCATTGTCATAAATGAGGGTCTCAGCAAGCCCCAGCTGTTGAACACATGATCATTACTTGGGAGGACAAATAGCAATATTTTTCCATCTTCTAGAGTATATTCTGCTCTCAATACACCTCCTAACTACACAGTAATTAGTGGGAATAACACACAGAGAAAGGAGACTAAGGGTCTACATTTCTTTTCTGCTGCCTAAAAATACATTCATCTGGTTGATGTCTGTTCAGAGGTAGACTTTCCATGTCATATGAAGGCTGCTACTAGTATTTTAATTTCATCTTGATAGGATGTCTTTCTTTATAAGAGCCAACTAAAGCTTTGTAACATTTTTATTAGGTGGTATCTGTTTTTAGTGCATATTTGTGGATATAACTAAATTTAATTGTTCAATGAACAATTTTTAAGTACCTGCTTTATACCCAGCAGCACAACCTGCACAAGCAAAGGAAAAGCTCCAGGCACCATCCTTTAAGAACTTTGTTTGGGTAGAGAGAGAAAATACATTTATCCAGAATCATAGATATGTAGATTTGGAGGGGACCTCAGAGTAATACACCCTTGGAACTGTATATTCAAAGTCCAACAGAGAGGTAACATAAATGAGGGGAGCATCCAGGCCAGTTGGGCACCAGGTCACCTCAGAGTCCATGTCAGGGCACATAGAAAAAGAAAGGAGCTCTTCTTCTCAGTGGATTTGTTGTCATTCAGAAATATGGGCCTATTGTTTCCTGACCTTCTGATTTTTTTTTCAGTGAGTCTAGCATTCCAAACTTTTCAAAGTTCCCAGTTTTTAAACATTGACAACTAACTTAAATTTTACTAAGGCCAAACAAAATACATCTGTACATCTTATCCAGCCTGTGGGTGGCCATTTTGCCACCTCTGGTCTTAACTAACTTTTTCATTTTATACATGTGGAAAATGGAAATGGCCTGCCCAAAGTCTGGAACTGCTACCCAGGTTTCTGACTCACAGTCCAAAGTTTTTGTCATTTAACTAACCACCTTCTCTCAATAAGAAAGTAATTAGGTGATGCAAAATGAGAAAAACTGCAGTTACAAAACAACACATATATATATTTAAAAAAAAAAACAACATAAGATGATATAATGAAAACTATTGGGGTAAATTCTGCAGGGAGGATAAGTAGTAAAGTACTCGTGGCAGAAAAAATTTAATAAAGCTTTGGCAAGAGGTCTTTGAAGCCAGATATTAAAGGAAATGACAGATTCAAATTGACAAAAAGGAACAAGAAAGGAAATAGGAACATTGAAGGGGAATAGAAGGAAAATACCCGGCTAAGAATTCACAAATGGATAGGCAAGAAAGCATAGAAAATGAGGTAGCTTAATCAGGAGCAAAAATTGTGGCACCATAATTCCTTCAACAAACATTTCTTGAGCTGTTCATCAGGCACTAATCTAGGTTCTGAGAATACAGCCGTGGACAAGAGAGCCAAGATCCTGGATCTTGTGGGCCAATTATTCCAGTGACACAGGCAGCTAAGAAAGTAGGAAAAAATAATATAAAGTACTATGAAAAAAAATAATAGGAAGAAATATAAGACGTGCCTGGCGTCAATTTGCAGGGCTGGTGGTAGCGGCTTGGGGAGGTGTTCGCTCTCTCCATCTGGCTCTCTGTCTGGCTCGCTTCCCCCTCCCCCCGCGGCCCCCCTTCACTGAGACCCCACCCCCAACCGTCGCTTGCATGCAGGACCCTGTGCGAGGGAGAAAGAGGGTGTCTGGGTTTGGGGGGAGGCTTTTGGGTCCTCGGGAGCCCTGCGGAGGGAGGCAGAGGCTACAAGGGACTCCTAGAAGCCATGGACGTCAAGAGGCTGCAGGAGGCGCTAAAAGATTTTGAGAAGAGGGGGGAAAAGGAAGTTTGTCCTGTCCTGGATCAGTTTCTTTCTCTTGTAGCCAAAACTGGAGAAACAATTATTCAGTGGTCCCAATTTAAAGGCTATTTTATTTTCAAACTGGAGAAAGTGATGGATGATTCCAGAACTTCAGCTCCTGAACCAAGAGGTCCTCCCAACCCTAGTGTTGAATATATTCCCTTTGATGAAATGAAAGAATACTGAAAATTGCCACTGGATTGAATGGTATCCCTTTTACTATTCAGTGACTATGTGAATTGCTAACAGACCCAATGAGAAACTCTACAGGAACAGACAAATTTCTCAGAGGAGTACAAAAGAATGTGATGGTTGTTAGCTGTGTTTATCCTTCTTGAGAGAAAAACAATTCCAGTAGTTTGAATCAAATGAATAGTGTTATGTTTCCTGGAAATTCACTAAGTTATACTGAGAGGTCTAATATAAATGGGCCTGGAACACCCAGGCCACTTAATCTACCAAAGGTTTCTTTGTCAGGCCCCTTTGACAACAAATGGTTTGCCCAAGAACACAAACAGCAAGGAGTCCAACTTACAGCAAAATGAGGACAGAAATCATAGTGACTCCCTGACATCTGGCTCAGAAAGTTCCTCAGTGAGCCCTATAAAAACCAAACATCCACATGAGGATGCCATGGAAGCTGAGGGGCATGAGGTAAAAAGACAGACTTGACAAAGAAGGTGAAGTAAGAGAGACAGCCTCAAACAACTGCCAGTGAAATTTCTCCAATTACAGTAGAGGAAACAGAAGCAGCATCTTCATCTCAGGATAAAGACAAAGAAAATAGTTCAAAATACCATATTGTGCCTTCCCTGGGAAATTCTGAGAAAATTAGGCCATTCAGGAAAATTCAAAAGGAAAGCTTTTCAATTATTTTTAAAATGCTTCAAAAATTGTTTTATTTGGGGGAGGAGCATTACTACTGCTTTTGTAAAAAGTATACATGTTCAGTACCTGATTATCACAAAGAATTCAAGCCATGCAGATAGTACAAATATGAACATGGAAAAGTCATCCAATTTTCCATCTCATGCTATTATCATTATTAAGAGTAGAAAAATATTATCTGGATACTTTCTCTGCATAGATACTGAGGGGATGGTGGATGTATAGAACAACAAAGAGTAGTAGATAGAGAAATGCTTTGTACAAAAATTAATTTTGGCAGTTTTAAATAAAAGGTGCTACATTTAATTTTACTCAAATTTCAATAGAAGAAATGAAAAAGAAAAGGAAAAAATAGAAAGAAAAAAAGAAGGAATAAAGTATTAGAAAATATCAGAAGCCATTGTACTTTGGCCAGTAGTTACCATGCTACTATGTACCAAGTGGACTAATCTTTGTGATTTAGAAGATGTTTATTCACTTTATGTTATAGTAAGGTACATTTTGATAAACAACCCTTATTAACCTTTCATGTTTAATTCAATTCAGTCACAACATATGGGATAGCTTTCTATCATGAGAACATATTTTCCATTGATAAATTCTAAACACTACCAAAGTTAACATAGAACATGCAGTTCCCATATGCATGAATTTCAGTTGCTACATTCTAACTAAATAACACAAGTCTCTAAATAACATGGTTCAAATTTCAGTTACCATGGTATATTAACTGTGAATAACTGCATAAAGTACAAACTTTGCTGCTAGTACTTCAGTCTATAAATCATTATGTAAATAACAGATGCACATCATGATCCATGACCAGCCACGTCACTTCCTTCAATGTCTGTCGATGACTGGTCACTGCACATGTTGGCAGTTCACTCAAACAGCAAACTGTGTAGTTGTGTTGCCGCCTTACCTCCCAGTGATAAAAGCCCTGTAGCATTTTACAAAAATAGGTTATCATAAGATGGAATTGGCCAACAAAGATGAAAGTACAGCAAAGAAATAAGTGATAACACTGGAAATGAAATTCGAATGGAAGATAAATGTAGTTTAGAAGAAATAGCTGGCCATGGGAATGGTGACAGTACCTCTGTGAGAGAGGCGTTTGCTGTTCAGCCAGAGGCACTAAGTGAAGATGAAGTGTCCACCTAAGAGGAACGTGGTCCTGATGAAAAGCATGACGATGTCCCAGAGGAAGTGCCTACAGTAAAAGACTTCACATTAAAGGAACTCTGGGAGATATATCATGACATTGAAGGTGCAAAGGATAAACTGTTGGAAGGTGATCCAGACTTATGAAGGAATATGGTAGTTGGCCAGAGTACAGATAAGATGCTCTATCTGTGTAGTAAGTTACACAGTGAGAAGGCAAGTGTTCAAACTACTCCTGATACATTTTTTTAATGAAGAAATAAAACACTTTATGTTTTAAATTATAATGTACTAAATAAATGCTAGCTTTACTATATTTTCATTTCTGTATAAATTTATAGCAGAGTAAGAGAGTTGGGTTTTTTAAAAAATGTTTTAAAAATACATTTTAAAATGTCATGGAACAATTATAATTTTTCCTTTTGATTATTAACATCACTTTGTATGACTTCAGCTTGCACAGTTATTTTTGCAGTTCTGTACTCTCATGCAAAGAGAGGAATGCCTATACTTGATTATATCATGCAATTAGCACTTAAATATATTTTGACCCTATAAAGTTTCTTGACTCCCCAATTGGACTTTTTTAAAATATTTTTTATTGAAATATAGCATTCATACATTAATATACACAATAAGTATTTAGTAAAAGTTGTGAATTTAGAAAATAAACATTCATAACATCATACAGGGGTCCCATACATCCCCCTCCACCAACACCTTGCATTGTTGTGAAACATTTGTTGCAAATTATACAAAAGCATCATCAAAATATTACTACTAACTATAGTCCATATCTTATATTTTGTGTATTTTTCCCACAACCCACCTCATTATTTTTTTAATATATTTTTATTACAAAGTTGTGAACATACAAATCAATCATGCACGTGTGTAGAATTCCCATACAACACCTTCTCCTGATTGAATTTTACACTGCTTAATTGCAGAAATAAATCACCCTCTATGCCATTTACAGTGGCCACTCTACCTAGCATAGCATTGTAGCATTGAATATTTGGTACATGCTTTAGTAATATCTCTTGATTTACTAATTAGTTATTCTTCGGTTGAATGATGGGGTATTTATCACAATAATAAATATTCCTTTATTTAGAGGATAAGCTCTATGAGGGTGGTACCACCCATCTTATTCTCCACTGTCGGGGCTAGCAAGTGTAGCCCCCTGCATGGCTCCAGGGTGCATTGCTCCCATGGATGATGATGCAAATGGTGGCCTGTGGATTTGTTTTGTGCACAACCTTAAAATCTTACAGGGAGCCCTGATATGGAGAACAATGCCAGTCATGCCAGGCACAATATGGTACAGGCTATGACTGTGCATTGGATATTACTTTGTGCAAGAGGTTTTACATACATTATCTCATGTTATCCTTACAACAATTCTATGGCCCCCATTTTATAGATGACAAAAGCATGGCTCACAGAAATTAAGTGTCTCACTCAAGGGCATGCTAGAGCTGGAGCTGGAATCCAGGACGATCTGATTCTAATGTGTCTCAGCCACTAAGCTGAGTCAGTTAAACTGACTTCAGTGCCACTAATGATATGTAAATGGATTATAAAAAAAAGAGATTATGTAATTAAAAACCTCTTCAAATTCATTTCCTTTTGTATCACAGACCTATTTTAAAAGGGGAGCACTTCTTATCAAATTTATTTTACATAATTTTCCATTTAAAATTTCCCTTGTGATATTCCTTTTAAAATCTAAATTTAAAAAATCACAAAAATGTGTTTCCTAAAGTAATAGCTTGAAAGAGAAACAGAGATGGCTGAAAATAATATAATTATTTAGAAAGTCTCTATAAGCCAGTTTATGAAGCTCTCCTGATGTGTAAAATATGTGTGCATGAGTGTATGTGTGTGTGTGAATAACCTCTTTCATGTTTAAAAATAATTTGGTCTTCTGCTTTAGTGTTTTCCTACACACACAATGTATAGGTCCTTCTTGACTGAAAATCTATTGGTTGCAGGGGGAGAAGTATCATTGTAGAGGCAAACACATGATACATTTCTACTCATTTTTACTTTTTACTCTAGTAGCAGTACATCCTTCCTATCAACCACAGCAGGCATTTTGTTTGTTTGTTTATTTTCCCAGCAGGCTTTTTATGGGAAGTACCATGTAGCTCATGAGACCTGAAGAAGCCATGATGGGCCATCAGAGGCTGTGACAGAACTGGGCAAACCTGCTGTTGTTAGAAAGCTGTTACCACTGTCAACTTGGCAAATACCCTTTCTTCAACCTTCTTTTCTTTTTCTTTGTATGTAATAAAATATCCTTTTGACTACCCTTCTCCCCAGCAAGTATATATGTATATATGCTTCTTGGTGGAAGATTTGGTTTACACTCCCTGCTGAACAGAACAGGGCCAGTGATCAAATCTCTACCTGTATCCTCCCACCCCCATTCTTCTGTCTCCCCAGGATTCTATTAAACTGCCTTTTAAAATCAGCCTTTTTTCTTTGATATCTGTTCTACTTTTAGACCTCTTGCTGTGTGCTATTCACAATGCCCTTTTCTGGAGGTTCCTTGGCCTTTCTTCAAATCTTCACAGTTATCTTCCTTTCTCTTCAAACTACATCTGTCACCTTCAATTGCATTTGGTTAAGATGGTGACTTGGCCTGTGTTTGGGACGTGAAACAAGTGCTTCTATCCATGCTGGCCAGTTAGTGGGGCTCTCCTGACTACATTCTCCCAGACAGATCCCGCTCCTTGGGGCTTAAACTGTGTTACCTCTGTGCAGATTCAGCTACTCAAGAAATAATTATCAAACACTTACAATGTGCCAGGCTTATAGGTGTGGTGATGAACAAGATAAATAATCTTCTTATCTTCTCAGAGTGTACATTTTAGCAAGGAGGACATGAAACAAACTAGTAAACAAATGAATAAACAGTGTAAGTTCTGATAAGTGCTATGAAGGCAATAAGCGTGTACTATGTTGCGGGTGTGTGTGCTACATTAAACAGAGTGATTAGGGAAGGTATTCCTTAGGACATGACATATGCTCTGAGCACTGAGGTGATAATCAGGCAGTCAACCCAAGATCCCAAGAAAGAAGGGGGGGTGAGGGCATTGTTAAACTAGGATAGCAATGAGCCTATCCTGCTTGAGGAACTTTAGAAAGAAGGCTAGAGGTTAAGCAAGGGTAAATTTGGAGGAGGCAAGGGCAGGGAATAGTCATGGGCTACATTGTGAGAGGCCTCTGTAGGCCATGAGAAAGAATCTGAGTTTTATTCCAAACGCAATGGAGGCCACCTGGAGGATTTTAAACAGGAAAGTGACATAAGTGATAATTTTAGTCTATTTTTAATGCTCACTCAGACTATGTGTGGAAAATGGTTACTAGGGAAGGGGATGGTAAATACAGGAAGACTAGTTGAGAGATGACAGCACTAATTCAGGTGAGAGATGACAGTGGCTTGGATTGGGTGGTGGCAGTAGAGACTGGAAACAGTGGAGAGATTTAGAATATAGCCTTCAAACCCACAGGACTTAATGTCAGTATGGGAGAAAGGGGAAAGGAAAGAATAAAAAATGACTTAGGAATTTGGCTTGACAACTGTAGCATGTTTATTGAGATAGAGAAGACTGAGGGAGATGGAGAAGGCTACCCCAACAGGGCTGGGGTGAGGAATGAAAAGTTCTGCTTGAACATGCTCAGTGTGAGATGCCTACTAGGTATTCCAGGGTAGAGTGCCGCATGGAGTTCAGGCGAAATCAGTATGTCTTGCCCATAGGTTTGGAGAAAAGTTTAAAGAGAAATAGTTTAAGAGAATAACAATACATATAACTTGAAATTAGAATTGTTCATTCATTAATGTTTGGGTCAATTGCATCAGTTTTGGAAAACAGAATGACTGAGATACTAGAGGGTATTTTTGACATTTGCTGTCAGCTCAGTGTAGACAGTATTTCTTAGAGCAGCATTTTCAATGTGTGTATCCTGAGAATGTTCTAAACTATTTCCCAATGGCTTCTGGAGTTAGACTGACTAGATTTAAATCCCAAGTCTGTCACTTAATAACTTTGTGATTATGGCAAGTTATTTAAGTATCTATGTCTCTGTTTCCATGGGGATAATTTTGGGCTCACGGTACATTTCATCAGAGGCATCTTTAAGCCTTATGTAAAAATTGAGTGAGAAATTAAATTATATGAGAGCAGTAAAGTTTACATTTGTTCATGGCTCCTGAAGCTGGCCTTGACCTGAACTGGGTTGGCTCTGGAGACACTAGCTAAGGTGCTAAATGCAACATCACAGACAGACTTGAACCTTTTCCATAGCTTGAGATGTGCTGGGAAGATAGTGAGGCCTGACTAGCAACCTGGAGGAGATGCTCATTCAGTAGGCTCTGAGGAGGGTGTGGTTGGGACTGTGAGGCTTTTATGACTTTCCTTAAGAAAGAGACACCTGTTTGTTGTTGGGACTGATGCTCCTAATGAGTGGTTCTTGAATCTAAGTGTGTATCAGAATCCTGTGGTGGGCTTCTTAAAGCATATTCCAGGGTCCAACTCCCAGAATTTTGAATTCAATAGGTCTTTGAAGAAGCCTAAAAATTTGCAATTCTAACAAGTTTCCAGATGATGGTGATGCTAATGCTTCTGGTTGACCCATAACCATCTTAGGGAACCACTGCCCTAAGGCCTCCCAAAGATCTGGGCAGTTGGTATGACTGTGAGCTCATCATCTGTATCTGCTACTGGCAGGAGTTACCCATACAGGAGTTATGGAGGTATCCATATTGGCAACAATGTTAACAATGAAAATGATGTTCTCAAACTATGGGGAAACCCACCGCTAAAGCTAATTTCTCTCAGCTCCAGCAAAATTAGAATCCTGGCTTTCAACATTAATAGATTCAGAAACAGAAGAAATGAAGAACATAGAGAAGTAGGAATCTTCCCTAAAAAGTATCTCCCCCTGAGTTGCACACCAGTTCAGAGCCTGGCCTCCCAAGCTAGGACTCTTGCATCTTCCACAGACTATAACTAAATATAGTTATAATCTTAAAATTTAACATTTTGCCCTATTTGTTGTATCATTCTATCTATCCATTTCCTGAACACCTGAGTGTAGGTTGTATACATTATGTTCCTTGAACACTTAATACTGTTAATGTACATTTCCTAGGGATAAGGATATTCACTTATATATCTCCCTTAAGCACAGTTACAAGGTTCAAGAAATTTAACATTGATATAAAGCTCACAGTCTATATTCCAATTTTTTCATAAGTCCCAGTAATGTCCTTTTGAGCCTTTTGCCCTCCCTTGTTAGATCCTGTTCAGAATTACATATTACATTTAACTATCATTGCCTCCTTAGTTCTTTTTTTTTAAATTGTGGGAACATCTATACAACATAAACTTTCCCATCTCATCCACTCCACAGCATACCATTCAGTGGGATTAATCACATCTATAATGCTGTGGTGCCCTCACCATCTTTCAATGCTAAAATTTTCCCATCTTCTCAAACAAAAATCCTACACCCATTTTGGTCATGTTGATCATTTAAGATGCTATAGTCTGGTACTGTGGCAGGTAGGGTCAGAATATGAAGTAAAAACATGCCCAATAGATGACACTCTAGATGGTTTAGCAATGGTTCAAATATGATAGTGCATACTTGCTTATTTGTTCTTTTTTATTTTTATGAAATGCTTTCTTGTATACACAACTCACAGATTTTATTGCTGATAAAGCTGATGGCTGTGGGAAACTGGGCTTCCTAATTTTAGACCCAAGGATGATGTGTCTTCCCTTTTACAATATCTGAAGATGCACCCTTCTGCCCCTGTTCACCTTAGGGCATGGAAGAACAAACATTCCCTATTGCAGGTCAGAGAAGGGAACAGGCTACTAATCAGCTGTTAGTCTTTCCAAATCCTGTTAAGTCCCTTCTTCTCTCTTTGGGCAGAGTATATGAGGCAGCAGAGAGGAGCCAGCACATTGATGGAGCTCCATCTACATGTAAGAAGACATCATGAGTGGCAAAGCCATGTGCCACCCTACTGTAAGCAAGTGAAGATTACATAACTTAATGGAGGTGAAGCACTTAAGTCCTAGTAGAGAGTCAGCATTTGATAAATGGAAGCTCTTTTAATGAGAAATCTACAGACTTTGTTCCTGGTTCCTGCTTCCATTACCTGTGCCATTCAGGGCAAGAGACCACAACTGTCTTGTTCACTGCTAAGTCTCCAGAACTGAGATCAGGGCCTTGCATAGTAAATGCAATAACAACAACAAAGATGTTTTTGAATGAATCAATTACCCACTCTGAATCTGTTTCCTCATTCATAAAATAAAGACTTTGATCCTCTTTGCTCTAATGTTCTAACTCTGTAATACTTGCGGAGACTCAGCAAGTCTGATATATCTCTTTGGGTTTTTTGTTTTTAATAAAAAGGATTTCCTGTGCACTGGCATTTAGCCTCTATATACTGAATTTCAATATACTGATAGGGCAATTCATTTAGAACAGCAACATATTTTTCTACCCCCTAAATATATCCTGGTCAATTTTAATAACAGTGTAACAGTGCTAGTACTTCCTATT